>JADBJO010003089.1:75000-132500 GCA_016801955.1 Conus betulinus
AATTTCACTATATAAGGAAATGGGGTTTGTGCAGGCTTGTCTTGAAGCTAGATAGGTAAAACTATATGTTTTTGTAAACTAGAGATAATGAGGAATCTGAAAAAAAAAATAATTACAAGACAGTACCCTGATGGCAGCTGAAGATATTCTTCACAGTGTAATCCAGAACACTGGTGAAAAGGTAATCCAAACGTCAGCCACATTGTTTGAAACACCACAGTTTTCCTGCTTGAATGTCAAAACACTTGAAACTTGGGAGAAAACAAGAAGAATATGTCCTTGGAAGACACAGAACAAAGTTAGGGCCTTGGTCTTCTGTGGAAGGTTGAAAAGCACTTGGAGCAGCAGAGTCCCACGTCACATCCAGAACATTCCCAGCCAGAGCGCACATGAGTAGGATGGCCAACAGTACAGTTCCTCTTTCTTCAACTCCTTCACTCTCAGCATCTCTCTCCTCTGCAGTAGTGCTTCCAGATTCTGGATCACACAAGAAAACATATATCCTAAGTCTTCTGTTCATTTCATTGTTTCATAATGGTGCAAGAGATGTTACAGAGAGCTTGACTCAGTTTCCACTAATTAGTCTGATTTTCAGAAAAAAAAAAAAAAATGACCAGCAGCATTACTTATTCATTCTATGAAAAATGAAGTCATGCATAAAATCATAAATAAGAATAAAATCTGAATCACTAGCTTATAAGGAGGGGGCAGGGCTACAGCTTTCATTGGAGGCACGCCCACTCGTGACACGCCCACACTGTTTCCAAACTAAGATAATAAACAAACAAAAGTTATAAATTGTTCTCTTCAAATCACCACTTTTATTGATCTCTAAAGTGCTTTCAAAAACACCTACAATCACCCAGAAACGATCTTCTAGTTTGATCAGGCCAAAGCCTATCACTCCTGTAAGTAACCATGTACCCTGCCCCCCTTCCGTCCCCCCTTCCTTCATGTGGCGGACCAACAAATGTAAAATAACCAATGACGGCACGCAGCATGTGTTCCATCACTCGACAAACAAAATAATCAAAGTTTATCCACTCACCTGCTTCGCTTTCGTTACTACAGCCTTCGGCAACTGATTGTTCACTCGTGCCACTTCCACCTTGCCCGGTGCACAATGGATACCAGCGAGTCACGTGAACTGATCAACCGGATGTTTAGCAGTGGTGGTATAACGGTTCTCGTCTGAGGCTCATAATGAACTGATTGTGTGGACGGGGTATGATTTGTCATCATTTGCTATTCTACTTGATTGAGAAAGAGAAGGATCAGTTGCCATCTTGGCACTGCAGTAACAGTCATACAACAGACTGGCACATAAGTGTGATGTGTGATGCACCATTTCAAACTTTGATGCAAAAACATAGTTGGCAAGCCAGCAGTCTGATTCTGAACCCGTGCGACTGCAGAATTTTGGGAGGAGTGGGGCGGGGGGGATCATGTCAAGCAGATATTTCGGAGAAAAGATTGGCTACAGCAAAGACTTTAGACAAAGACTGTAGTGTGGTGTTAGGAGTGTTCACAAAATTTTCTAGCTGGAGCCCTTATTTGCATTGAGGTTTAGAAGTAACTTCTTCATACTTTTTTTTCGATGATTTTGATGTTGTCAGACTCACAGACAGGAAAAGATGATATGATAAAACTGTCAGTTTCATTGAAGAAGAGGACCAGAACACTAGACTGGAGTATACCAGTAATCAAAGGCAGTGGAAGAAGCAGTTGGATCTGGTTGCAGAGTTAATAAAAGTATACTTCATAAGGCTGAAATTTGCCAATTTACAATAGATGTCCAATACTGGCAATAGCTAAGTGGTTAAGATTTGCCTCTTAAGGTAGTTTGGCCCTGAGACACACAGCTATAGATCCTAGGGGTGCAGGTTCAAAATCAGGCTGCACCAAAAAAAAAAAAAAAAAAGTGGTGGAAAGGCATTAAAGGAGTCATGACATGGGTTCATCCCCAAACAGTACGTGATTTTACTTTATTTCTTTTTTTTTCAACTTTTATTCTGAAATGGAGACCCAGGGTTTGGTTTTCAGCTGGTGGGGCTGGCTGGTCTCTCTTTAGCCTTCAAGCTGGTATTTTCCATGTTTAGTGATAGCAGAAATAGTTAATCATGAGTCCTTCAATTTTCATATGGCATAGGAAAAAGACAGAGAAGTTTTTAAGTGCCTTTTTCCATAGGAATACTTGCTTAAAACCATGAAAATAAGGTAATCAAATAAAAGTGATCATTCCTCCTTGAAATTAAGGTAATCAAATAAAAGTGATCATTCCTCTTTCATCTAGGACAGCTTGGATTGAAAGTGTGACAACAGCAGTGAAATACATTTGGCGAATATCAGTCTTAGCTCACTCGAGTGTGAAAAGATGACAAGCAATGCCAGGGACAAATGGGATCAATTTCCTAAAGCAACATGTAAAATGTATTTGCTGAGAAACATTGTTAATTGTTTTCAGTTGTTTTTTTTAAAAAACTAATATAGCTTAGTTTGTAAGTGATCACTACTGCTTTGGAATAACAGAAATTCTACCAACACAACTAATTGTAGCCATTGACATGATGCCCTTGTAGCCAACTCTACCGACAGTGATAGTGGTTAAATTCTGGGGCAGTTTTCTTCCATATTCTTTGTGTTTTCACATCAATGCTTCGCATTAACTTTATTAGTTAGTTAGGGCAGTTTTCTTCCATATTCTTTGTGTTTTCACATCAATGCTTCGCATTAACTTTATTTAGTCAGTATAAGATACGTTGATGATTCTTTTGTAGGATGCTGAATCTTTATACCATTTCAGCAAAAAGATATGTTCCAAATTAGTTATTTACAGCATTGAATGAAGGTAGTCCTTTTTTGAGCTGACTTCTTTTTCTGCTTCTGTTTAGACATTATACTGAACCATTGATTCATACTATGAATCATAGTTATACTGATTTGTTTATATAGCTGATGCATACGTAGCTGAGGCCAGTGGCCACCAGGATGGAGGTGGTGCTGGTGGTGGTGCTGCGTGCCAAGGCCAACTTGGGGGGGCAGGAATACCGACATCGTCTGTATGAGGTGCTGCTGCTGGACAGCAAGACCCCACCCACAGAAAATGCTCGCCCTGGCAAGTATCTGCCCATGTTTTCCTCAGAGGCCTTGGATGAGGAACTGCGGGAAGAAGAAGTACTGAGCGAGGTCTTTACCATTACTGGTGGCTTCAAAGGTCAGCAGAATTATTCTAAACATCATTTTCAACTATAGATCTGTTTGTTCATATTACAATTAATGTACTCATTCTACACTCATTCATTCATTATTTCATGATGTTTATGTGCCAGCTGACTGAGAGGGGTTATATCAAGGCTGTGTCCTTTTTACACAATTTATTACATCCCACCATCAGTTCAAATGAATCGATTCTATACAACTGATTTCAGTTGATGATTTGATGTTTCCACTTTATTGCAAGTCTTAACCATGTATTGACATTTTTGCTTGAATTTGTTTTCACATCATGGACTCTTGTCACTAATGATCACCCTTCCCATGAAAGGAAATCTCCAACAGTGCCAGAACTATGGCACTGTAGCTTGATCAGCCATGTGTGCAAAGTAATGATCAAAATCATTCTGAATAGACTGCAAGGTTCACAATCAGATTCCATCATCACTGAATAAAAAGTTAAATTTCACCGAAACGGAAGTACCATCAAACAGATGTTTATCCTACATACTGTTTGTGAAAAAAGATCTCCAGCAGCAGAGGGAGTTCCACCACATATTTAAGAAATTACAAGAATCCGTTCGACAGAATATGGAAGGAGACACTATGAGCCACAATGAAGAAATTTAACTTTGGGCAAAGCTTATCAACACCATCCAGCAACTGTACTCCAAAGCTATTAATGAGATGCTTATACTTATAGAGAGTGCTGTAGGAAAATGGTGTCATACTTCAGTTGGAGTTAATCAGTGCTGCCTTCCGTCTGTCATACTTGTGCTGTAGGAAAATGGTGTCATACTTCAGTTGGAGTTAATCAGTGTTGCTTTCCGTCTTTCATACTTTACAGCATATGTCTGGAACACATTGTGACTGTTGCACTGAAAGGTCATGTCAGAGCTGTCCGTATTGGAGAAAGAACTATCAAAAATCTTCGATTTGAAGATGAGATGATGGCCTCATAAGCAGTGAACAAAAATTCACCAAGCTTGTAGAAACTTGAATAGATAAAATGCCAGATTCAGCCTAGAAATTGGCATCAAGAAGACCTAGTTGATGGCCAGCTGCAACACCACCATCAATGATGCTATAGCTGATTGTAGTCAGAAGCTAGAATCAGTTCAACGATTCATATACCTGAGATCCATCTATTGCAGAAAAGAAGAATCAAGCCATGGAAATGAGATGTCAAGATGATACTAAACATCAGATACACTGATCATATTACCAACCAAGAAATTTGCAAACCATCAGGTAACACATAGAACCATACGAAGATCTACCAGCATTAATCAAGAAAAGAAAGCTACGTTGGTATGGCCATGTAACAAAATCTGATGCCATTGCTAAAACAGGCCTCTAGGGAACTGTTGAAGGAGGGAAATAGATGGGGAAGGCAGAAAAAAAATGATAGGTTGAAAACATTGCAGAGTGGACAGGGAAACCATTTGCCAAGAACCAGGCCTTTGCACACGAGGAACCTGATCTTCAGTGTGGTGCTCCAATAACTATCCTTGGAGTTAAGGACAAGAAGGATGAAAGGCTTGACAGAAATGTTGCAAACAAATGTTTCTGGCATGTGCCAAACATTATTTAGTGCAAGAGAAAGTGATAATGGTGAATGATTTGCTGAGAACTGCCCAAATTTCCCTGTAATGAGCTGTTTATACCAAGCCACTTTTTGTTGCAGCCTCTTTATTGTGAATTTAAGTGGAGGATGAGTGGCTGAGGGATCTGAAAGTTGCAGTAATTGTGGAGTTAGAATTTTGCAAATGTGTATCTGTATATCCATGTATACACATGCTCTTATTTCTTCAAATTCAATGTTGTTAATTGCTGTCCACTTTTGAAGCATGTTTATGGCTTTCAGTATTTTGGTGTGTATCATGATATCATCATAAATGAATCCTGTGTCCACAGGTGAACGAGTCCTTCAGTTGACATGGAACAGGATGTCTGTACCCCCATCACACAGAGTCCCTGTCCAGGTTCTCCCTGTTCTGTGTGCCAGTCAGTTCACAAGGTGCGGTTGTCTTATTGTGGGTGTTGTTTCTTTTAGGGGAACACATTTCTAAGTATTACATGGAGTTTAGATTTATCCAGTTAGTTTAAAAAAAAAGTTTGGAATATTGTTCTGTAGTTTTGATCTTAATATGTACCAGTATCCATGGTAGGCTTAATCAGTGAACATCCAGTGCTGCTGTTGACTGACTAATGGTGGTTAGTTACATATTTTCAGATGTGTAAGCTAGGCCCTTGATTTCTGTGTGTGTGTGTGTGTTGGGGGGAGGGGGCAGAGGGGGGATTGTATGTAATGTTTTTTTTTTGTTTTGTTTGTTTATTCTTTATTTCATTTTTATCTGTTGCGGCTTGACAGTGGCTTCATGCCCATGCTATTTACTCTTTCCAGCCAGTACTTGGCCACAATCTGGCTCGTCATATTGCTGTCCCAGTAGCAACAAATCACCGGCCAGGTAACAATCAACATCAGATCGTTGGGGGGCAGCCAACCAGAGGACAATGCACTGCTGCTGAGTCACTTTGTGTTCAGTGTTCTGATCCAACACACACACGATAACAGCTACTACCCACAAAAATCTAGAGAAGAAGAAGAAGAGAACTTTTTTAAAAGATGTGGAAAAAAGACTGGAGGTTGGAGGATATAAAAAGAGAAAAAAAAATCCCTTACTGGCAACAAAATTATTTCATACGGAGCCAGTGTATGATGAGAGCATCCCTAAAAGAGAGCACCACCATGTCTATCCAGTGTAGCACCCATGATTTAGCTGACAGTGATACCCTCAACAACAAAAACTCATCACAGGCACATATTTAGAGAGGAAAAGCTGAAATGACATGGGAGCAGGGCATTAAAGGCTACAAAATTTGAGGCTTTTTTTTCTGGTGTTTGATGAGGATGACGCTGTGGAGTTAAGTGTATTTTACTTCTTTGCATAATGTAGTCTGGTATCACTCATGTCTGAGAGATATACAAACCATTAGTATTGTTCAGGAAACCTGAATGGCGCTTTATTAATAAGTGGATGAAAGTGAACTGTGTTGATTCACTTTAAGCACGTTATGATTATTATAGGCACAGTATATATTTGTCTGTCTGTCTGCTGCCTCTTGTTCTGTCTGTCTCTCTCTATCTCTATCTCTCTCCCTCTTTCTCTCTCTTGTCCTTTGCTTTGTTATTTCTTTCTATTCCTTCCCCTTTTTTTAATCTTGCCTTCCCTCCAGTCTCCTTCACTCTACGGCTCACCTGTATTTCTCCCTTTCTGCTTCTCCGCATTTCGTATCAACCTTTTCCCTGTTCTTTTCACTCCTACTCTGCTCATACATTGACAGATGTATGTGCATAGCAGTGTGCACCAAACATGATTTAGTGGGTTGATTTTGTGTGCACAGTTATTTTTAATCTTTCACATACGTGTATTTTGAATAGCAATCACCTTTTTGACTGAAAATGAAAAAAAAAAATTACTCTCTCTCTCTCTCTCTGTCTCTCTCTCTGTCTCCCTGTTTCTCTCTTTCTCTCTCTCTCTCTTGACTGGCATGTAACGCATGACTATGCATGCATTCTTTGGGGCAAGTTAACCCTTAAAGCGCAATGAGCCAAGATATAGCTTTCTGGAAGAGTGTACTGAAAACACAATCATATCTCTATGTTCTGTCAAATATCAACCAAGCATCATCCGCAATCTTTGTTTCAAGAGAGAAGAAGATGTGATATTGCTGTTTTGTTCTGGATTCACTGTTGTTCAATTGTTTACCCTTGGGGTGTCCATTTATCCTTAGGAATAAGTGGTGCCTGTGAAAGGGGTTGTGTATGAGTAGCTCAGGTGAAGACACTATCACTGAAATCGACAGTGACAAAGCAATGAAGGGGTGTGAAGTGATTTTGGTCTACTTAGGTACAGTTTGAAGTAGACGTGGATGGGTTTTGTATTAGAGATCATGTCTCAAAAAGGGCCAAGTGTTTATAATGGCTGAGGCTACCAAAAGAAGCCAAAGAACTGAAACCACAAGCAATCACATACTAAAGAAGATTTTTGTTCGTGGGCAGTGCACTTTTTAATTTCAGTCACACCCCCAACCCCCCAGCCCCCATCTCGGATGATTGGGTGGATTTTTCTTCCACATGAACTGTGACTTCAGGGTGAAATCTGCTGTAATTGTTTTTTGTTTTTTGTTTTTTTTTAAAGTAAATTTACAGAGAAGAGGCCTTTTTGTAAAAATTCTTATTAGTGCTTTTTCTGTCAATATATTTTTTTTTATGTATCTTGCATATCAAACAATTTGTGGACTGCCAATTTATGTCATATTTCTTATTGTTTCAGTCTTTCACTGCTGGTTTGACATCTTCTTAACCTGTGAATGATTCTATGTACTTTATGTTTACAGACAAACTGCCGCATTGGATTCAACATTACATACATTGTGAATGACTTCATGTATCTTGCAATTTGCAGAAAAACTTAGCCGACGCTTTGTGGAACAGGCCCACAACTCTCCTGTGTTCTGGTCCCTGGAGTACATCATGGAAGTCCTCAGCAACAATAGTGTCCACTTCCCCTCACCCACCCGCACATTTCTCATGCATCTGGAGAGGTCAGCACATTTCAAGGGTGCCTGATTAATTATCATGAAGTGATGTTCCATAATTACAAATCTCACTTTCTGACAATGAGATATTGACTGTCAGCCATGGTATCTGTTGAAAAAGATCATGCTGTGATCAGGAATGTAAACTGAAATGAAAGCTGTTACCTGAGCAGATAAGTTCTTGTTTAATGTTATCATCATCATGATTATTAAATTATTGATGTTGTAATATCACATTGATACTTTCATCCATTTTCAGTAAGTGACTCCAGCAATAAGTTCAGTTTTTAAGGGTCTCGTCTGTCTGAGCTGACTGAACACATTTCATTTGTTTACATGTGTGTGTGTGTGTGTGTGTGTGTGTGTGTGTGTGTGTGTGTGTGTGTGTGTGTGCATGCATGTATGCGTGCACACACATGAATGTGTGAACTTTTGAACTGTTTCAACAAATGTGTGCTTGATTTTGTTTGGGTGTTACAGCTGGCTGCGAGACAAGCACAACAGAGGTGTGATAGAGAACGTCTTTTGGCCTCGTGCTGAATACCGAATCCATCTCACAGTGCACAACCCTGTCTTCATCCCCAGTCGCATGGCACCTGAAGGCAAGACAGGTAGCATGCCTCCTGAAATTCAGCTGACAGCCAATGAGGCACAGGCCAAGATGCTGGCCATTGAGAAGTGTGACTTTGTCGTCATGAACCCCCTGTTTGGCTCAGGGCTGCCCTACAGTCCCAAGGTAGGTCATATGAGGGTTTGAATGTTCCTTTAACTCTATTATGTTCAGTTTGTTTGGTTGTCCTTTACACATCTGATATAGGATTTTATGGAAGAAAGATTTTTAAGCTGTTTTTGTGTGTTTTAAGAAAACTGCTTGTTGACTTTTTTTGCTGCAGCAACTATGTAAGGAAATGACTTTGATGATGAGATGACAATCCAAATATGGCCCACCGTGGTGGGCTGGGCGATAAACAACAGGAAGTAATTTGAACTCCTGTCCTGAAATGATGGTAGTGGCAGAGCTGCCCTTGTTATATATGTACTTTTTGGGAATTGAAATGGTCATACACACAAACGTGTGCATGCATCCACATGTTTGCCCACAAATGTATACGTACATGCATGAGAGCACACACACATACATACACACACACGCGCTCGCGCACACACTCACACTCACACACACACACACACACACACACACACACACACACACACACACACACACACACTCACACACACACACACACACACACACACACACACACACACACACACACACACACACACACACACACACACACACACACACAAAAAAGAGGACAAAAGTGAAAGGTTTTGTTTTGTCAGTGATCTGCAAAAAGAAGTTTTGTCAGTGATCTGCAAAAAGAAGTATGTATGAAATTTGGTTAGTTTGCATCTGTGTAAATGAAATAAAGACTAAAGAAATGTTTTGTCTTCAAATTACCTCAGTCAAGTTATTTGTCTCTTAATCTGTGAAACCAAATAAACTGCCTAGAGATAAGCATAAACTTTGGAATAATTTGGTAGTTTTACCAGGTATCCTTGATTTCTTTGACATTCATGCACCACAAATACAGTTCACAGATGCCCACTATGTGTTGTAACAGTGTGAACAAGGTTGTCATCAATCATGGCTGGCCCAACAAACCCATCTACAGTGATATCGCTCTGCCTCCTACCAACCCTGTGTCAGTTATTTTTACTTTTTGGATGATGTTGCTCATTTAATCGGTGTAATTCATTGTCTGTTAACAACTTCTCAGAAGTGTTACAAAATTCATTTTCAAAATAGTGAACTTCATTGTTTGCTGTAAAACAGGGAGATGTTGTTACATTTGTTATCATATCTCTGAGAAAGAAAATGTATCACAAAAAAGAGCAAACAGAGAAGGATGGTGTACAGAAATAGGTGAAGAATATTGAGTACTAATTAAGCTATGTGACAGGAAAGAAACACACAGGAGAAATGGTAGAAGGATGGTGGTATAGAAACAGGTGAAGAATAGTGAGTATTAATTCATCTCTGTCATAGAATGTGCTAGTGACAATCGGCAGCATGGTGGTCATGAAATTTTATCTGTCATCAGCATACAGCTGACCATACTTTTGTTGTGTTTAATGCATTAAAAAGAAATAGACGATTAAAAAAGAAAAATTCTATCATCTTTTTCTGTTAGTTTTCCACAGTAAGATTTTACTGTTACACTGTTTTATAAGACTGAAGTTAGAAAATGCTCTTGCATGTACAGATGTTTTCACATGCACAGATGATGTTGCAGAGAGCCAAGGTGGCGAGACAAGTATCCATTACATGCCAGTGCTGCAGAAGGAGATGTGCATCATGTACAGAGTCTTCTCACCCATGGTCACCACCATTCCAAGAAAGACTCCATCGCCTGGGCACCCATTCACTATGCTGCATGGTATGTTGGGGATTGTGTTTGTGTTTATTGTGCATTCATATTTGAGTTCAGTGTGAGAAAAAGTCTTTTGCCAGCCTTGGTTGAAATAACTTCTTAAGCGTACTAACAGCAGATGTACCCAGTGTGCATGTGTGTGTGTGTGTGTGTGTGTGTGTGTGTGTGTGTGTGTGTGTGTGTGTGTGTGTGTATGCCCTGCAAATAAATCTGTTTGTTCATTATGATTGAATATTATTAATTTTTAACTTCAGCAGGAAAGATGCAGAATTTTTAAGTCAACCACCTCAAATTTATTATGACGTAGAAATGTTCTTTTAGACTAAACTCTTCTCAATTTATGAATGTTGATCAAAAGCCATAGCGGTAACTGATGGTGAAAGAAATGGCGTCAATGTTGTGGGGAATTACAGGTATGGGTCAGTGACACATACATCTTATTTTACAGGTATGGGTCAGCAGATGTGGTTGAGATCTTGCTGGATGCAGGCTGCTCCCCCAACTTGACCAACAGTGAACTGTTAACTCTCCCTTGCACATTGCAGCCAAGAAAGGTTTTCCTGAAGTGGCTGAACATCTCGTACAGGCAGAGACTATAGATCTGGTCAGTGCACAGATATATGTAATATATACCAAAGCATTGCTGCCAGTAAGTTTTACTATTGTTTCAAGATCTGACTTTTTAGCATCTGCGCCATCTGTCACCTCTTTCTTCTCTTTATCCCTTCTCCCCCATCCCTATCCTGCGCACCTATGTCCTCTCTCATCATTCTTTCCCACCATGCAGGCTTGATTTCATTCCAGTTCATTTTCATGTTTTTGAGTTCGGATGCGCGTTTTTGGCATGAACTCTATGATGGCATGAAACATGTAATGCAGTGTTATCTGTCCCTTACAGAAGACATTCCTTGTTGTGCTAAAGATATCAGTGAGAACATATACATTCTGTCTCCATTCTGTTTTATTCTGTTTCCATATTTTAGATTCAAGAAACAATGGATAGATACTTTTCTTAGTAGAGTCACAGACTTTTTGTTTGACAGATGTCTGCCAATTGTGTAGCTAGATTGAATTTAAAACGATTAAGATTAAGATTAAGATTAAAATTATAGTCCCGTCAACAGCAGAGGTTATCTCAGGACTGTCACCACGTTCCAAACTACCACGTATATATGTAAAAAAAGATTAAAAGCAAAACCTCTCCCAACCCAATTTAAAACAATGAAAAACTATTAAGTCAACAAAATTTTTAACTGTTTATGTGTGTTTTTTAAAGAGTTTTATTTTTGTTTTAATCCTAAAATTTTAAACCCCACATATATCAACTTTGCTCGGTGGATTTTTGTGGACTGTTGGAATGTGTTTTGCTGTGTCAGAATTTACGAGATAAGGATGGTAAACGGGCCATAGACATTTGCACCTCAGCTCCTGGACGAAACTTCAAACACCAGCAAGTGCCAACATTATTCAGGGTGCTCAAGTGCGACCAGTGAGTGGATATTGATATTGCTCTGTCACAGTGCTGTATCATGTTAACACAATATTTTGTATTCACTAGATGGTCACCACACAAAAACTGTTAGTATTATAAATAAATGTTTAGATTGACGGTGTGAAAAAAGCTTCCATTGAAATCCATGCATGGGTTTCAAAACCAAATTGGGTCAACAAGATGACTGACTTAACACTTACAATAAGCAAAAGACAAATAAATGTAGTAATGAATCATTTATATGATTCATGTTAATCATTTCATTTTGTTCACAATCTAGTATGGCAGTGTTTGGTCTCAAATTAAATTTTGTAACAGAAAGCTCACACCATGTTTTAAAGATCATTGGTCTCAGTTTAATATATACAATGTAAAACTTCATAAAACAGTAGTTTATGACAGTAGTTATTCTCAGATTTGATTGAATAAATCTTCTTTTTGCAGTCTTTAAGTTCAATACTGGTGTTTCCTGTGTAGTTACAGGCATCATAGCTGTGTGGAAATTATTTTCGTGTAATCTTTTCCCTGAATACTAATAGAAAGGAAAAATCACAACAAAGGGGATGTATCTACAGAGGTTTCTCAAAAGTTGCGTTGTGTTGAAATGCATTTCCATTTTGATTGGAAAAATTTAATTGATGTTGCAGAACTTGACAATAGAAGTGCAGCTGATGGATAGGTCCAGTCGCCACCTCCGGCTTGTGTCTGGCATGCAGACTACAGTGCAAGACATCAACCAGCAAATGCTCAATGTCAGTCAACACTGCATGTGTGTGTGTGTGTGTGTGTGTGTGTGTGTGTGTGTGTGCGCGTGCGCGCGCACACTGTGTAAATAAGATTACATGCTTATGATGCATACACATGTATTAGTGCATCAGCAAACAAGAACAGGGTTGCATGAAACTTATCAGAGGAATTCTTCATGCTAAAATCTAGTATATAAATGGGGAAATATATACCTGGCTTACTTCTCTTAGTAATGTTGGACAAACCACTGTGTTTGTTGTGGTCTACTTGTGTATTCATGTTCTAAGACAGACTTGCCATCACTTTTTATTTGAGCAAAATTTTTTTGCCAGTATGAAATCTAGTATACATTAACATTATCTGCAGGAAAATTATGAGAATTTAAAACCTTTGTTGTTGTTGAGGGATGCTTAATTTTAGTAGAGCATTTTAATCATTTGTTTGTGATAGCATACACGTACTACTTACACTCTTACTTCAACTTGTCATTGGGCATTTTTGATCATTGTTTTCAGCTTTTTCCTTTTTTTTTTTTTTTGCTACTGATTGCTCCAAAACATCTAGGATTATTCTGGAATTTGACAAATACTACTCATACCTTTCGATTGGCAGGTCTGCTTATCACCGGAGGAAAGTAGAAAGTAAGTGGATATTACCCAAATGAAGCCACAGACTTGTAGGACACTCTGTTTTCAGGACTTTGTATGTTGCCTGACAATGCAAAACATGATTCTGCTCAAAGAAGCAAGTGCAATTTATCAAGCTTGCTACAACTACTCATTAAGTAGTGTCAAACTGCCTTACAGTAATCTGAAATGTTTGGATTTGGTTTTGTGGCTTTAAGTCAGAGTGTTGTTTGCCTTTATTACATTGCATATAGTAAAAAGATCATATAATGCATTTTGTTTTCTGGTAACTCAGTCCATATTCTTTGTTCAGTAGCTATCTGTTTACTGTTTTAGTCATTGTTTTGAATGCTCTTGTGTTTTGTAGAAATTGTTTGGTACTCTGTGAACTGATTTTTTTTTTTTGTTTAATGTTGCAGGAATTTAGGCTTCCAATGAAATATTCTGACATATTCACTATTTGGATCTGCTCAAAGAGCCTTGGTAAGTCACTTTTTTTTTTTTCTTTTGTATCACGAAGTACATTGCATTTTGAATTCATTTATATCTCCTGTCCAAAATAGTAGGTGCATAGTGGGACATTACCATTGCACATGGGTCGTTTATATCCAGAGGATAATTTGTTAGACCTCTCCATCAAAGTTCAAGAGCTGGGAGCTCCCAGAGTTCCTTCCAGGGCTGGGAGGAGACCTTTGCATTTCAAGTTTGTATGTGCGAGCATGGATGGATGGGTGGGCATTATCTTTGTGACTGTGTAAGACCAATATTGTTTGGGTGTTTTATACTGGAAATGTGCTTGATCATTGTTCTTGAAAGTGAACTCATTGTTTAGGTCAGTAGGTTTATATCAGGGTAATGATAAAAACTTGCAAGATTACTCTCTCTTTTTTTTCTTTCTTTAAGTAATCAGCCAAGTTCTTTACATAGACACATAGATGTTCTCAAGTATCTGATCACTTACAAGTGTATATATTATTTATTGGAATGCACATGCATCAACGTTCTGAAACGTGTGCACACGCACACACACATGCACGCACGCATGCATGCACGCACGCACGCACACGCTTGCACACACACACACACACACACACACACACACACACACACACACACACACACACATTTATGCAAATATGCAAAATCTCATAAAACTCATTTTATTTATCAAAGTGATGATCTGTGTACCTCAGAACTGCAGCTGAAGGCTGACCACAAACTGATGGAAGAACTGGCCAAGTGGTATAGCCGCACTGTAGAAATGCTGACGGAAGCAGACCCCAGGGGGGAGGAGCCAGTCTTCAAATGGAGGCGCAACGCCAAAGTCAGTGTGGACACAGAGACAGGTATTTACATCATATTTTCAACCTTCAGCCTTTCGCATTGAAGTGTTGGATTCATGGGGCTGAATGCCAAGTTACATTACATTTCTGTTTCATCCAAAGCTTTTTGAGACTTTATTGAGTTCAACATGTGTTCAGCTCTCAAGCCCTTTGTACCATATTTTAGATTATCTGAAAAAATGGCTAAAAACCCCCACCAGCACTTTTCATTGTCCTTCATATCATTTCTGGAGGATGGCTTTGAAAGCTCTTGGCACTCTTTACATTCCTTTCAGTCATCTTTGAAAGATGGGCCAGAAGAAGAGCTCAGGAATAGTCTTTATCAGCTTTGAGATCATCTCTGGAGAACTGTTTCAAGAAGCTGACCTGCACTCCATACCGTCCATTAGATATCTTCGATGAACTGGCACGAACATCTTCTGGGGGTGAAAACCAGGCTTTTGTTGTTGTCATTTTTATTGTGAATCTTTTTCTTTTTTAGGCCTGTCTTATCTTTAGTGCCATCACAGTGACATGTTTATTACCATCACTTTCTGGTTTTGTAGTTGCTGAGTCGGAAAATGCTGTGTAGTTTTTAAGTTTTGTTTTGAAGCCCTTTCTGCTGGGCTTTAGATTAGATTAAGTTGGATTACATGCTGTGGTAGATTTTTGAATGCTAAGGATTTGGATGTTCATATATTTGACATTTTTGCAGTTATATTTGAAGGAGAAAGGTAATATATTTGTGAGCCTTCCATCCTCGGCTTCAGTGTTCCCTTGTCTCCTTGGTTCATTATAATTGATATGGACAATTGCCCAGTTGAAGTAAATCCAGGTTTTAACCCCTGGTAACTTGCATACTGGGGTTTACTCACCATAATAAGAAGTCTCAGACTTTCTAAAACATTAATGTATTGCCCTATGATATGCAACTGGCATTTAATGATATATGTTGCTGGATTTTTTCTTTTCAGATAACGCATCCTAAAGCATTGGAGCTGTTGTTCCATGAGGCATATCACAATTACATCAGTGGCCTCTATCTCTATCCATGTAAAGATCAGGATGTCATTCTCTTTGCTACCCTGTTGTTTTGCATCCGTTTCCCTGGCAATGCCTCCACAATGAACAAGTCTTTCCTTACCAAGTGAGTATATGAACAAAGGCTGCCTCTAGTGACAGGCTGTTTGATAGAGCCTGTATGTGACTAAATTTGTTCATGGAAGTAGATGCATTTCATGTTGATGAGGTTTGTGTGTGCGCATCAAATGGGAAAGATGTAATAGTTGCATCATTTGAACTATACTTTTCTGATGATGCAGGTTGTTGAGGACTCAAACATAAACAGAGCAGTTATTGGATATGACAGCACATTGAATATGGGTTTAACGTGGCGACAGCCTGATATGGCCCTTTGTGGTCGGCTGGGCTATAAGCAACATTATCTTATCTTATCTTACATTGAATATGGGTTATTGGCAACCAGTATCTGTTGTTGTGTATGGGTCTTGTAAGACCACATCATCTGAACAGAGATAAACACAGTAAACACACAGTGTTAAGTATCTAAAGTTCATGGATCATGGGCAGTCGCATCGTATGGAGTATGTGGTCAAAAGCTGTGTCAGGTAAAGATTGTCAGTAAATACATAGGAGAGAGGGAGAAACAAAGATAATGAAGATGACTAAAAAATGATGTACACAAATATGAATAGATAATATTTAGCACTGTCAAGAATGTTTTATTAATTTTATTGTAAACACCTCTTTTCTATTGTATTTCCATCTCTGTTGTAAACACCTCTTTTCTAATGTATTTCTATCTCTTTCTCTGTGCATTTTATGTGTGTGAGCCAGTGAGAGCATGCTCATGTGTGTGTGTGTGTGTGTGTGTGTGTGTGTGTGTGTGTGTTTTGACTACATTTTCTAGCAGTTATTAATGGTGATGTGAGTTTTTTCATAATGAGTCTGACCCCCTAATTTTAAAAAAAACAATTATCACTGAAGTCAAGTACATAACTGCGCTCTGACAATACTGGCTCTGATTGAAAGTATGTGCTGAATGCATCTGTTTTCTTACTTTACAGTGTAAATCATCTGAAAGAACTGATCCCAGGCTCAGTGATGCGGAACAGTAACAAGGGTTCGGCTCACTGGGCAGGCAAGATCATGAAGGAGTATTCCAACAACATTCATGGCAAAGATTTGCCCGCACAAGTAAGTGTGTTTGCAGAAAACATTTTCATGATTCAGTTTATCTTTCAGTGACTTTTTTTTTCAATAGGACAAATGTGTAATTACCAAATTAATTTTCTAAGCACCAAACAAACTCTAGAAACTAAGGTATTGTTAACAAAGAAATTGAAAAAAAAAAATTGTGGGATTTAGAAAAGTTGTCAGTCTGAATTTTGGTTTGTACAGGTGTCAGTCTTATTTTAGATTTTCAAACATCAATTTAGTAAAGTTGACAATCTATTACAGGTGTTGAAGCGTCGGTTTCTCAACCACTGTCAGACTCTGACGCTGTACGGCTCTGCTTTTTTCACTGGCAGTGTCCTTTCTCTCAAAGACAAGGTGTGTATCAGCCTTGTTTCTGGTTTTATCAGTTTATGCTTGACTGTATGCCTAATGTGTGCGTATGAGTGTGTGTGTATGTGTGTGCGTGTGTGTGTGTGTATGTGTGTGCGTGTGTGTGTGTGTGTGTGTGTGTGTGTGTGTGTGTGTGTGTGTGTGTGTGTGCCTGTGTCTGTGTGTGTGTCTGTGTGTAAGACCAGTGTGTGTGTGTGTAAAGAAATAGATATAGGTAGATAGACATGTGCATGCTTTTGCTGAATCTCAGAGTGTGCATGTATAGGCAAGTGTGTGTGCTGGTGGTTTGAATTTATCATAGAACTTCATGAATCACATGTGTATTGTGTGTTCAGAGAATGAATTTATGTGCTCCATACTTACTTAGACCAGCAGTACCTAAGCTGGGTGTGCGTTCACCAACGGTGACAGCTTGCCATGTGACTTTATCGTGGAAGATCTACTTAACCTGGTGGCACTCCTTTCAGCTCCATTTATCTTGCTTAGGGAATACAAGGATCTTGCCAAAATAAAAACTAGTAATAATAACAAGATGAAGACATGATATTGTCATAGCAAATGACTGTGCTATGCTTACTATTTGCGCTGCTTTCTGATAGAAATGCATATCACTTGTGTGACACCACCCTTTTTTTCTCTTTTCTTTTTTTCTTACTTTCTGTCCAAACTCCATCTCTCTACTCGGTGTGGAACATTGCCATGCTATCATGATTAAAAAAAAAAAAGAAAGAAAGGAAATTTGGAGAGTATGGAGCTGACAGCACTTCCCTAACCATTTAAGGCCAAAAGAGTGATTGCCGTAAGTGACTTCATGTACATGACTCGTACCCAATCGCAGTTCAGTTTTCACCTTTCCTCAGCAAAGGAACGCTCTCTCTCTCAACACACACACACACACACACACACACACACACACACACACACACACACACACACACACACACACGCACACACACGCACACACTCACACACACACACACACACACACATGTGCGCACTCATGCGCGCACGAACACACGCACGTACGCACACACATACAACACACACACACACACACACACACACACACACACACACACACACACACACACACATGTTCTGCAGAGTTCAGACCTAGCTTTTTTGGCTCTCATGGATCCTGTCAAGTGGCATTTTAAACTTACTCAGTGACTGTCACTTCAGACAAGGAAGCTTCTGTCTCACTTCCTTCACAAGGGAGAATTTTGTCTGCAAATGACCACATATTATGTGCTGTCACTGCCTGTCTTCAGCATTAAGCTCTATTGCCATATCTTTCATCGTCCTCTAAGCCCTCTGCTTTGGATGCACTAACTGCATTGTATTCGAAACTTACAACTCGTGGTGGAGAATTTATCCAACACAGTGTGACTGTATATTCAGTTTCGATATCCATATCCATGGTCAGCCACTTTCGGACGGAAGATACCGCCTGCTTCCATCTATAACAGTTTGCTACCTATTCAGAGGTGTGAAGACAGGCCAGCATCTTCTATCCACCAGCTGTGCGCTCTCAACCCCTCTGTGCTTTATTAGTAATGAAGAGCGGGTGGGGCAGGTGCTTTTGCTGGGGACATGCATTAGGTCTTTCCCATGCCAAGGCTGAAAGCTGGGAGGAGATTCAACAGGAGTCGCTGCTGCTGCAAAAGAGCAAGCCTCGACGAACACTGACTGGGAGCCTGAGCGTTCTGACCATGCATGAACTATCCCTTCATGGCACAGGTATGTTCGATTGAGATAGCAGATAGAGATGGTGCAGGTGAAGGCGTTGCTGAGTTATCTGTTGATGATAATTTCATCTTCAGTGCCAAATTCAGAGTTTTGTGGTATACTTCCCTCTTCAAATACTAGGACGCCTGCCCTCTTCAGTTTGGCCAGGAAAAAGTGCAAAAATTTTATTACTACGAGTCATGAAGTGAACTCACAAAGGGTAGTAACTCTTTTGGTCTAACAGGTTAAGGAGGTGTGGTTAGGTCCCATCTCTCCCAGTTTTTTGTTTTTGTTTTTGTTTGAAATCCTGATGCAATGGCAGTGTTCCATGCCAAGAAGAGATAATGCATTTGTTTGAAAGTGTAAATATATTGCAAGAACTTTTAATGTATGTAAATATGTATTCATAGTGTTACTTTTGCAGACTGCAAACATTCCATGCCATGTAGGTGTCAACGACGTGGGGGTGTACATATCATCAACTCTCAAACAAAGGTAAGTAGAGAATGGCAGAAATATATATATATATATATATATATATATATATCTGTGTGTGTGTGTCTAAGTGTTGTTGGTAAGGTGCCAGGGGGGGAGGGGTGGGGGGAATTTGGAGTGGTTGTAGAGAATTGGGTTGGGTTTTGAAGGGAGAGAATGGAGATACAGAGAAAAAGACAGGTGTGTGGTTATAGAGAGAAAGGGACAGAGGTGTAGATTATAGAGAGAAAGAAATAGGTGCAAGTGAGGAGAAAAAAAGAGTGATGTAGTTACAGAGAGTAAGAGAGCGAGATATAGTAAGGTTAGAGAGATGTGATGATGGAGAGAAAGACAGTTGTTGGTACAGAGAAAAGAATTATGGTTACAGAGAGAGAGAGAGATTTGTAGTTAGGTAGAAAAAGAGAGAGATGTGTTCGTGGCCATAAAGAGAGGTGTGGTTATGCAGAAAAAAGGAAGAGGCACATGATTATGGAGATGAAGAGAAATTGGGTGTGGTTTTGGAGAGAAAGAGAGATGTGGTCATGGAGAACAAGAGGGGTGTGTGTTTAAAACAAAAATATACCGGTGCAATTTGGATAGAAAGAGAGAAGTGTAGTTTAGAGGAAGGGAGAATGAGGTTATGGATGGAAAGTGTTCGTGCCAACTTGCAATGTATATGCCATCATAGAATATTTAATTGGTGTGCTTGCATGTATGTAAATACATGTGTCTTTGCATGTTTAATGCATGAAGCATATTTGGTAAATGATTTTTATTTTATTAGCATTAAAGTGGAAACAAGATTCTGCTAGTAACTGACATTTGATGAACTTCATCTTTAAGAAAGCAGTTAACATGCTCTTTATAGCCACCTTCTGTTTTCTTATTTCTCTCTTTCTCTCTTCTTATCTGTCCAGTTATCTCTGTCTCTGTCTGTCTGTCTGTCTTCCCCCCCCTCTCTCTCTCTCTCTCTCTTTCTCTTATTCACTTACTTACTCTTTTCTTTCTGTTGTTGTTAGTTTTAAAATCTGCGTTGATTTGTTTTCCAGCAAATGCTGCATTCATACAAATACACTGAAGTGAAGTGGGAACTGCTGATGGAGAAATCCACGTTAGAAATACAGGTTGTGCGTCCTTCTAAACGGACAGTCACTCGAATCCGCACGCGGCAAGCAGGAGTCATAGACCATCTGATGAGACAGCTGCAGCAGTTGAACACCTCCAATGAACGTTTGCTGTATGTTGCATGAATGGCTGTCTCATGGACAGAAGTCTTTGTGACATTTTCTGATCTTCTTGTCGCATCGTTGCTCTCAAAGTAAGAGAATCTGATAAGTCCCTTGTGATCAGTGCAGCAACAGTGATTATTGCCCCCCCTTTTGTTTTTTTTTTTTTCCCAACTAAGCAAGTGCCACTGCTGAAATGATGTCTTCCTGTGATTGTGATACAGCTGTCTCGGTGACTGTAGACCTGGTGTTGACTACTTCAGTTTCATGTGATGCGTTTTATCGGGCAAGTTTCAAATTTGGTGGATTCAGCCTCTATTGACGGAACAGAGTGCAACACGTGATGCATCGGATCGAGGAATACGACATTTAGGTTGTGATTCTGTTGTGTGTGTTTGTTTTTGTTTTTCCTATGAATGTCCTGATTTTTGTAGTATGGAAAAGTTACTTGGATGGGATGTGGTTCAGACTGTTTGTAATAAGTGGAGTGATTAGCAGCTTGGAGTGAATGTTTGAGTGATTTTTTTTTATTTTATGCAGCCCATTCTTAAGTAAAAGGAATGGAGGGAAGGTTAGCTCCCTGCTCTCTCAATTTCGTTGTTTGGGGGGAATCTTGATGTTATGGCAATGTTTCTTGCCAAATGAGTAGAAGGCATTTATTTGGACAGGTAAGTGTGAGAAAATATGTTTGTGGAAAATCTGCATGTTGTTGATGATGATTTGTGATTTAAGAAGAATTGTGGGTGTGATGTGTGTGCGTGTGTTTAGATATGTGTTTATGCATGTATGTGTTTGTGCAACTACATGTGTGTGTGTTTGTATGTACATATATGATTTACAGTTTTTCAGTCTTTAAACGGTTTGTACTTACAGACCACTGAGCTATGGCAGTGCCCACATGGACCAAAGAACACAACTTCAACTGTCAATTAAAGATATCTGTTTTGACTTCAGTTCATTAAAAATCAAGAAAGCTATGTTTTTATGCGTTTGGGCATAATTCTTGAGAACCATAATTATGAATGAGCTCCATGAAATTTTGCATACAGACTCAAAGTTCTCAAAGTCCAGTCTTTACCATTTGATGTGGAGGTCAACCAGACATACTGTGGTATGGGCATGTGGACAGCAGTTTTTATGTTTGTTTGTTTGTTTTTTAATACTTAGTTAAGTGTTTTAAGCTGACTTTAATGGAATACAAGATATATGACAATAAACCATTTTCATCTTGATCTTGGTTCAAGGTTATAAGGGCAAAGAAGCTGAAGAAACCATTCTGAAGGTGAAAGAATATCTGGTAGGTTTCTGTACTGAATCGTGCAAAGTGAAGCCTATTTGAAATGCTTGCAGTGGTAAGGCACACAGTTAGCTATGTCAGTTGCTTGCATATAATGAAGAATCATATGCTTGGGATTGTGTTACTGAGGAAACAAAATTTAATTGTTGTAAAAGGAGCATCTCACAAAATGTTTTAGAGAGAGAGAGAACGCTTCAGGATAGAGAAACACATGCATGCGCAGATACAACTCATTCACTGAACTGTTTGCATATGTGAAATGTGATGTGTTCATATGCAACAATAAACCACTGTGGGTTAATAATACCTTTATGGGTGATCTGGCAAGTGAACCATGAGTGACTGGCTGTAAAGTTTTTTTTGTTAAACTTGTTTGACTGGAATAAGATGGAATTATCAGCATTTATTGACGAATGGCATGGGGTGTTATTGGGTGGCTAAACTTGTAATTTTTCGAAATGAAGAATGAAACTGGGTTATGTATGGTTCAGTGTGCGGTAGCCATGTAGTATGTGCATACTCATTACCTGATCTGAGGCTGAAGATGCTTTCATTTCCGACCTGTCTGGCTGATGATGGAGAGTGTTGTTTCCTGACTGAGTGTGAGCAAATATTACAGGATTGTGTAACCATTCAGTGAACTGTATTATCCCACAGGTGTTCTATTTGGATTTATGGAAGAAGTGCTATGCCTTCAGTAGGCCGTATGGTGCAAGTCTGTGTCATGATCTGAATTTTCTGACTTTTCCAGTGTAGCTATATGCATGTGTCTTGATCCTCTAATATATGTTATACTGCTCGCAAAGTCCCCCCCCCCCCACCCCCACCCCCTGTCCCCCGCCCCCACCAGATCTAAATAACATTTTTTTTGAGAGAAGAATAAAAACGCAATGTAAGTCCTATTGAGTTTAATAAATATCTTGTAAAATGGAAATAATAATTAATTTTATAGTGGTCTATGAAAAAAATGCTTTTACTTAAACCGATAGATGTTTTTTCAGTTGTTATATTAAAAAGTGCCTTTTCTTTAAATGTGTTTCAGTTGTTACATTAAAAAGTGCCTTCCTAATTGAACATAGAACCAGTGCTTACAAATGGTGGAGTTCTTTTAATTGGTCATGTTGTTTCTGAGCTTTTGTGAGACAATTCTTTTTTTTAACTGGTTGAGTATCAGGAGTTTTTTTTTTTTTATTATTGATTGAATATATTCGAATGAGTCTTTCATACATTAGATGATGTTTGTATCTTTTTAAATCAAGAGAAGTTGGATCTTCCTTTCTTTCCCTCAATATTTAACAGGTGAATCTATGTAATCATACTGTTTTGTTTTTCTGTGTTTGTGTCTGTGTTTGTGTGTGTCCATGATAAACTTTAACATCGGCATTCTATCAGCAAGTACAGGCATGAGCATAATCAAAAAAAAAAAAAAAAAAAGCATGAGCATAATCAATTTGGCAAAATGATAAGTATCCTTAAGACCATCCTGGTCATCACATGTGTGAAGATGGCACTGAATCATAACCGCAGCAAATGTGTCAATAGCATTTCAGCAATGAAACAAGTATCACCAAATTATCATTTACCTATAAATTACGATCACTTACAATTATTGTTGTATCATACTCTGGTTGAAAAAAGAAGAAGAAGAAAAGGTAAATGATATTTACATGCAAAAATTGTGACAAGTTACATTTTACTGAGATCAGACAATTGAATGTCATCTTACTGCTATTGTTGTATTACACTTGGTTTAAAAAAAAATAAAAAGAAGAAAAGGTAAATGATATATACAAAAACTAACAAGATACATTTCACCAAGATCAGACCATTTAATGCATTTTTTTACCCAGCACAGGTTTGAGACATGAAATTCATGTGTTACTAAATATGAAAGTAAGATAAATCACATAATCACAGTAAAGTTTTTGCCTCTTACATCAGAATATTACACCACCCTGATGATGCATGTTTTCAATACAAGAGCAGCCTGTTGCTTTAAAAGAAAAAAGGAAGTATGTCTGACAGAAATAGACATCTTGGATAAAGTTTTCACCCTGTGAGTTACACATATGGTTATTCTGTCATTGGCACAGAGAGAGTACTCAAGGACAGGACATTACAGACTGCTGCGTTGGGGCAGAAGAACAGTTAAGAATGGGGAGAAGGGGGATGTGTGTGTGTGTGTGTGTGGGTGGGGGGGGGGGGGGGCCCTGCCAGTGACAGTGAATGGAGGTGAGTATAGCACCTCATAGCTGCCATTGAATACGTTGTCAACATGTACAGACGTCAGAACTTGCTAAGTCATCTGCTGGTGTTAGTGCTGACTGTAAAGTACACTGTGCTTATCATTAGGTGGTGGTATTAGATTTGTATCTACAAACATCTCTGTTGCCTCACTTACTCTGTGCCTTCCACTCTGCTATCTTATGTATTCATTACATGTGAGTGAAATGTAGGCAAATTGCCTCTCTTGTTTTGTTTGTTCTTGATTTTTTTTTTAGATCAAGTGATGCTAGCAATATATAAAATGTTGTATTATCAACCATGATCAACCCTGTTACTCATACCCAGCATTTTCAGGATCCCAGTGTAAGCAAGGGTATTTTGCCCTTTATACACTTCCGCCCCCATCCCCCTCTCTCTCTCTCTCTCTCTTCTTTCTCTCTCTCTCTCTCTCTCCCTCTCTCTCTCTCTTCCCCCCCCCCCCCCCCCCCCCCATCAGATTTATTGTTGACTTCTTGTCTGTCTTTTTTGTGTTTTTTGCAAGATGTGATAAAGAAGTAAGCATAAATAGTACAGCTTTTTTATCCTGATTCTGGCTGTCACTTACTTTAAAAATGAAGGAATCAAATTGCTAATGAAGAAATTTATATTCATTTTAGTGTATCTGTATGATGATAGTTCTGTGAGCCTTGTGCTTTTTTTCCTTATTTTTTTTAAGGTTATCTCTGCAGAAAGAAAAGAAAAGATATGAAAGGATTAAGTGATCTGTGTTGTTACTTATGTGATCCTATCAGTAAATGAAGTATTTGTGTCATGTCATTCTTTGAATTTAGGTAAAATGTTTGCAGGGTACACATTGCTTGCAACTTTGCTTTAGTTTAAGTCATCTTGGTGGAGCATTTGCCTTGGTGGGAACTGATCTCATAATAACAGAAAATGTGTATGTTTGTAAAACAAAAAGGATTGCATGTCGGATGTGTCTGCATACTGACATCAGTTTAAGGCCTATCTATTCATTTTCTGTTTGTATTAATCTAAAATTGAGTCGATATTTAATGGTGCGTGTACATGTATAAATGTCTTGTGTGAGCGTTTCAGATTAAGAGGACAGATGTGTCTGAAGATATGACTGTTCATAAGAGTAGGTGTGCTGAAATGAGCAGGTCACAGGAGGTTTGTTTTGGAAGTGCTTCCTGTCTTTCCTGGTCTTTGCTTTTGAAGGTGTCCTGATCAGAGTGCCATGGAACACAGAGAGCATATTTTATTTTGTTCACCCAGAGACTTGACCACATATGTATTAATCTAACTTGGAGTACACAATTGTCAACACATTTTTGTTTTGGAAAGAAATTTATGAATGAATGTGACTGTATAACTTGAGCAGAAGTAAAAGGAGGCAGGTAAGCATTTGTTGTATGTTGGGTTCATCACATCATTTTGTGTTCTTGTGCATTGAAGAAACAAGTCAGCTAGTCACCAGATCTTTGTATATAGGTTGAATAACTTTGGTAATATTATAAGTAACTGTATATGGACTATATAATGTGTTATTGAATAACAGGAATAACATATGGAATTGGTCTTTGCCCACTGATTGAAAGACAAGTTTGATGGAGAGTGATAAAACACTGACACTACTAATTGTTAACCAAGGTTGATTGATTGATTAAGAGATAGTCCTCTTGATTTACATATGTTTTTTTTTTTTTTTTAACTGTTAGTGTATGTTGTGTGTGTGAAATTCACCACACTCTTGATTTTTTTTCGTGTAACTTGCAAGTTTCATGCCACTCACATGAAAATTTTACTTTTTAGACTCTGTCAGTGAAATATTGCTTCTCGTGTTTACAACAAACTGTACCTTAAAGTGAATCATTAATAATAATGTACATGGTAAACATGAGGTGTTATTCCATCTACAAAGGTCTAGGTTATTGGAGCCCATGATATTTGGCATGCAAAAAGTTCAGTAAACATGCAATGCAAGTTACATTCACCAAGAGTTGCAGTGTTAAGAGAGCTGTGTCTCTATGTCAGTTACATTTTTTTCATAAACAAAAAGTAATACAGTGAGACTTGGAGGTCCATAAGAAAAAAACCAATGAGTATATTTCTTTAGCTTGTACTTTTTGTTTCAAATTTATTCAGTGTAACTGCAATATTGCAATGGTCGTAGATTTTCTGTTTGTACAAGAAAAAAGATCCGTTTATAAGCTCCCTCTAAGTTTCTCTGTTTAATGAAAGGGGATGTCAGTTTCTTCAGATTTTGTTGTTATATCAAACTTTACTGAAAGATTTGATATAGGCCATTTTGAAACTGTTAATACTACAAATATGAAAAATCTTGCATTTTTGGTCAATATTTTTGATGGTAACATTTAGTTGAAAAGAACACACTTTGTTTTAAGAAAATTGGTGGGTAAAGTGTGCCTTCATCTGCACTGTGCTAATTTTTTAAGTGCTGCTGACGTGTTAGCTGTGTAAGTGCCTGTCATCACTTTGCATAATGTATTTCATACACAAAAAGACATACTGAGGAGAGAGAGAGAGACAAGTTGGTAGTGTATAATTCATCCGTTTTTGATCATCAGATTTTTATGAGTGTCAGATTACTTGGTTGTGAATTATTGTCACCTGTATGGTGATGCTTTATTATTTTGAGACGCAGAATGAATATGAATATATGATTTTTTCTTTTGAACTTTCTTTTTTTTACTTGGTTTTAGATGATGATCAAATTGTTCTTGACAATGTTACTTCTATGAAGTTAATGTGTGTCTCTCATAGGTCATAATTGTATATTTTACTAGCAACTGCATTCTTACAATTACATGCAATTTGTGTGCATGCATGTTGTTTTTATGACAGTAAATAAAATGAGTAAGCAAAGCTGCACTAGCAGTTTTCGACAGTATTTGCTTAGATCACAAGTCTGGTCCGAGAGAAAACAATCTAAATCTGGACTTTTAAGATATCAACTTTATTTGTAGTACACACATTTATAATGTATGTGATAGTTTTTTGTGTGTGTGTGTGTACGTCAAGTGATGTTAATAAGACATACTGTTTTATGCCAGAGTATATGTAGGAAGCATACGTTTTAAAGAGTTTGGTCTTTTTGTTTTGGTTTGTTTTTTTAATTCCATAGTTATAATTCTTAGCTATTCATTTATTTTCAATGTAAACTAACACACATGCAAGCATTTTCCAAAAGTTAGTTTAAGAGTGCAGAAGTTGGTGTTTTTATAAGTTAGCTGTAGAGTTAGTCTCCAAAGAGTAGGAGAAACTTTAAACAAGAGCAATAGCTTGAGTTAGGCTCAGTCTCATTTTTATCATTCCTCGTGTTTGATTTTGTTTGCCAGTTTTGATAACTTGTTCTTTATCTCTCCAACCCATCCACTGGAATCATATTGGTGGTGGCAGCGTGATGTCCATGTGATTGGTGGTTCAGTACTTAATTCGCCCCCCCCCCCCCCCCCCCCCCCCCCCCCCACTGTTCTTTGGCAGTCTCTTTGACAGTCTTTTTGCAATCTCTTGTCATCTTCCATTTTATAGTCAGCTTGTCAGCCCACCCCAGTTCTTATCTGCAGTCCTATTAATAAAGCAAGGAATAGTTAGTTTAAGATTTGATATTTTTTTTTTTTATCATTGGGGTTTCATGTAAATGCCCATCAGCCTGTGTAAAATCATGATATAGGCTACCACTACTCTTTGCTAAGTAAAGACATTAATACAGCTCCACTATTAATTGTAATATTGACATTGCATGTCCGTTTGTGAATGCCTTTCATATGACCCCGTGCCACCATTGACGTGACAGCATTCTCAGACATTGATGAGAGCCATAAGTAGTAAAATATGTTTATGCAGGTGCTGATTTTTTTTTTTTCTTTTTTTAAATCGATGGAAATACCCCATGTCTTTTAGACTGTGAGCTTGCAACACCGTGCCAGTGTTTGATTGCTGGTACTATAGTTCATATTGCTACTGGTGTAGATTTTTGTTTTCTTTCTTATCTTACCCATTACTTAACACTACCAGAACCATGATATATTAAATGGGACAGTGAACATGGCAAGTTTCATTTTGGGATTAAAATCACTTTCAGTTATTTTGTACCAAGGCGATGGTTTTACCACATTTAATGCATAATTTTGTAGATTGTGATTCCACATTTTCTCTTCTACCAGTCACAAGGTACAAATTCTGCACATTACATTGAAAAATGCCTGTTAAATATGCCCAGGAAGTCCTTTCTATGGACATTTGGAACTTTCAATCTAATTTTCCATAAATGATTTTTAGAGAGGATATTGTCTTTAATTAGCTATAGTGTTGGTATGTTTTGTCTCATTTGAAAGTAATTGGTAGTGCTATAAAGAGGATTAAGAATGCTGCAAAGATTGTGGAGATTAAAAATGGAAAATGATAGAATGATGACATCAGACTCATTCTAAGATTCTTCACAATATATTGCCATTGGCTCATTCTTTAAAAAAAAAAGAAAGAAAGAAAATGGTGAATATTTGTGTAGCACCTCACTCCTCTAGTTTAAACAGCATCGTGATTGATATTTAATCTTCAGTGAATGGGAAAGTCAAATAGGATAAAAAATGAATACAACATACATGTTATAATGTTATGGGTAGATGTTTGCTATAAGGCTTAAGATTTGGTTGGAGATTCTTTGTTTTTTAAAAGAGGTCTGGATGCTCTTTTTTCAAAGATTCATTCTCTCTCTCTCTCTCTCTCTCTCTCTCTCTCTCTCTCTCTCTCTCTCTCTCTCTTACGCTCTTTAATTAAATTGAACATGAAATGTTGAATGATTCTCTGTGTCTCCATCTCTCTCTCATTCTTTCTCTCTCTCTCTCTCTCTCTCTCTCTCTCTCTCTCTCTCTCTCTCTCTCTCTCTCTCTCTCTCTCTCTCTCTCTCTCCACAAAGTACATGTGAAATGTTGAATGAATTGTACATATTTTTAATTGCTTGCTTGATGAATATGTTAGAATGTTGAAATAAAGGTCTGTGATTTTTCTAATGCATTATTTAGCTTGTGTTCTGGACATGTACGTGCACATGTGTTCTGGTGTGTGCACGCACACGCACACACACACACACACACACACACACACACAGCAACATTTGTATGCCCACAAATGCTCATATATATATATATATATATATATATATATATATATATATATATATATATATATATATATAATCGAACATTATTTGTAAACTGCATTTAACTTGTAACCAAGTCATATAAAAATTGCATTGTGTATAGAATTTACTCCTATCAAGAATGTTTTATGCCTGATAATAATTATATTGGTTTAAATATTTGTCAGAAGACAACTTGACCTTGAGACGCCCAACCATCCCTGAAGTGCAGGTTTGAAGTCATGGCAGAGCCAAAAACAAACAAACAAAAACAAAAACAAGCATTTCTTATGGCATAAGGGCATCAAGGAAGCATGACCTGGAACCAATCCAGTCCCCTCAGAGTGAAAAGAGATCGGGGCCAGTACACATGTACAAAGGAAGCTTCTTTTCTGAAGATTTCTTGTCAATCTGTCTCATAATTTTCTTCCTGCCAACACATGACTAGGCCATGGCGGTAAGGCCGATGGGGCAAAAAAGGGCTGTCTGAACACACTGATGAATTAACAGCAGCACACTGTACCGGCAGATGAGATGGAAAACTAAGGCCAGCATACTAACCGCAGTGCCAAGGACATCTACACTGATGATTCAGAACACGAGTTAGTTCTCGGGCTCGATGCTCAAAACCTGAAACTCAACTTGCAACCCACAGCTGCAAAAGATTAAAGGGAGACATGTGAAAGAAAAGGACCTCAAACAGAAATGATGGCAATGGTGATGATGATAATGATAGCCCCCAACCAACCACAGAGAGCATGGGCTAATAGGAAAGAGCGCACTGGGGCACAAGCTAGCCACATTTGAGATATATGATGTCATGTATCCTGTTGGGATGCCTGTGCAGTAAAACTTGCAAAGTTCAAGACACCTCAAAAAATTCGAACGCCAGCGAGAGATGGATGAGATCTGACAAAGGAAGAGGAATATCAAGAAAGAAATGAAAGCTGCCTTAGAATTTAAGAAGAAAGAGCTAGAGCTCTGGGAAGACCAGAAAATAAAGCATAGTGCCATCAGCAAAGAGAAATCAACAAGGAAGAGGGGAGGCAAATAGAAGACAAGATTTCTGCTTCAGAGACCTTCCAGTTTCTCCAGGAAATTATTCGAAAAAATTTGACTTAATTTCGTTATAAGACTGAGAATGGAGGGCTGTGGAGATCATTAGTCGCCCAGGCGTCCGTCACGCCTCTGCGACCATCTATACTGTCTGGGGATAACGATTTTAAGAAAAAATAATGCATGTGGACTCAGTGAATTGTGAACCAAAAGCCAAATCTAGATGGATTACATGTGAACGTTTTGATGCCATGTCTGCTAGATAAGGCCTGCTATATAGATGGGTGCGTTTGTCGTTTCATACCTCGTTAAAGCCATTCTCTTCACCATCCCATTGCACACACACACACACACACACACACACCGGCTGTTTGCAGATGACACTGCTCTGTTCAAAATTGCAGCAGTGCGCCAGGAACATATTCAGCTAGAAGACCTCTGGTGAATCAGTGACTGGGAGAAGAGCTGAAACTTCACGTTCTATCCACGCAAATGCAATACCTTGTCTGTGTCTAAAACACAGAAACACAGGACCGCATGGTTACAAACTGCATTGCCGCTGGAAGCAATGGACCCCCTGTCCAGGAGGAAGGGCTGGGGGGGGGGGGGGGGGGGGGGGGGGGGGGGGGTCGAGGGATTGGGAGGGAACTAAACTGGATGCGAAATTAAAATAAAATAAAAAAATGAAATAAAATAAAGGCCTCTGTCCAGGCTACTGAAAAAAGAGCATACTGAAAACAGCTCCAGGCCTGATCCTGAGTTTCTTGATGAGAATGACTTAAAAGACAGACCCCATCAGGAAACTGCCTACAAGTCATTTGTCCACCTTGTCCTGAAATAATATTCATCGTAAGTCTAGCTGTACTCATACCAATAGCAGGACACTGATCCACTGGAATCAGTCCAGCGACGTAAGCTAGATTTTTACTGTGAAGCGTTATCGGGAAACATTGGGGATGTTGTAATGAAATAACGTCGGATGACACTCCCAACAACAGCGATGCCACTTAAAGACTGAAGCATGAAGAGGTTAGCATGGCAACTCCACTGAGATAGTAGCGTATCCCATTGCCACGACAAGAATGACAGTGACGCTCACACACGTAACAGCTGTCCCTGATCATTTGCAGGGTTCAAAACAGCAGCCAGGAGTTCCTCCAATGTTCTCAGTATCTGGAACATGAATGCCTTGCTCCTGGAAACTTCTATGACACAATTGTCACTTTGGTGTCAAGGGTCTCCCAGTAGTTACCATCGGCAAACAAGAGATTTTTGGAGTTGGAAGTTTGGGGGATAGGTGGGGAATGGTGGGTCGGTTCGTCCAGCTATTCTGCAGTATTAGGCGAAAAGTGAAAATCAACTGCCTGCCGATTAGTTGTAGCTGATTTGTGTGTGTGTGTGTGTGTGTGTGTGAGGGTGGGGGTTGGGTTAGGGCCTTGGTGGATGGATGGGGGTTGGGATCTCTTTCCACAGTTTTTCTGTTATAAATTATGTTTTTACCCCCACATTAAATCCTCCAAAGAATGTCAACTGTGGTTTCATATAGTAAGTGGCGTGGAGAAATGCAGGAAGGCTCGAAATCATTTTTATTCTCGTTTGGAATTGGTCGTCCAAACCGCGAACTCCACTGTACGAACTCCGAAAGGCACCGTTTGATGATAAACCGGATCGCACCTCAAGCTACTTAGGGCCTATTTGTTTTCATTTGAAATTGTAAAGATATTAGGCCTAACGGAAGTTGGGAGTTTATTTTGTCAGAATACAAGTGTTTTCAGATTATCACTGGCATTTTTTGAACCATCGATGACGGGAAGTGGTAAGAGCAATGCAAAGCCAGTCTTCAAATTTATGTTACGATGTCGAATTGCAGAACACTTTAGAACTTGTCTGAGTGGTTATCATTACTATTATTTTTTTCGCAGCGGGGACTAGGCGATGGCTGATTATCCTGAAAAATGGAGAGGAGAGATGGGGAAGTGGGAGGCGGGGGTGGAGGGCTGTGTGTATGTGTGTGTGGGGGGGGGGGGGGGGGGGGGGGGGGGGGAGTCACCGGTCAGCAAGGACCACCCAAGCATACAGCAGCCCATCAATAAGATGGCCAACTTTCTTTGCAACAGAAAACAATAGCAGTGGAAGACGCCAGTTCTGACCTCTTTTCTTTTCAGCTTTTTTTTTTTTTTTTTTTTTTTTTGAAATATGAAATCGAATGGGCCACAAGACACAGTAAATAGTGGGAACCAGGCTGTTTAGAACTGGAATACATACATGTATTGACTTGCTTGCTGTTGCACCAAATCTTCGTAAACACAGTCAAGAATGGCCAAAGGACAAAACTAATGTAGAAATTCAGATGCAGGAGGAAAAAAAAATAAGCAAAAAAGCAGATATTGTTATATCCACTGATAGTTCAGCTACAAAAGGTATGTTGGGCTAGGGATACGTGGTAAAACAAAATTGTGAAACAGTTAAAGAAAGACAATGGTGCCTACAGCTTAAATGTGTGTGAAATGTGTGTGTGTGTGTGTGTGTGTGTGTGTGTGTGTGTTGCCCATATATGGAAACATTTAATCACATCTATATAGTGGTAGATATATCAATTGATCTTCTTTTTCTTCTTCTTTTGTTAAGTGTCCACCTTCAACCAGTTGAAGATTCTGACACTACAAAAGGGGTTTCCGGATTTAACAGTTAGTTGAAATGCTGCCTGGATCATCAGCTTATAGTGGGATGGGATAAGAACAAGGGGGTCTGGGGCCACCCACTATTTTTCAGGCTCTGGGGGGGGGGGGGGGGGGGGGGGGCATAGGGCAGACCTTACTCTGTAGTGGGTGGGAAGGACTAAGGTGAGGAAGAGGGATAGGGGGGGGGGGGGGGGGGGGGGGGGGGGGAGGGGGGTAGGGGGCAAGGGAGGAGATTATATCCCTGGAGGATTTGAAGCCCTCCAGCGAGGCTAATGTTACTGCTTCAGCTGGAAGTTCATTCTATTCTCTCCCAGAGAGCGCGGAAAGAAACTGTTCTTTGTGTAGTTCCAGTAGTAGGAATCTATTTGGTACTGCAGCTCATAGGAGTTTCTGGTGTGTTGTACTGGTGGTTATAGCGTAGGGGTGTGTGCGCAGAGTCACCATGTGACCATACCAGCCGCTGTGGCGAAGTGGTTAGCGTCGCAGACTCCCAGCTGGGAGGTCGTGAGTTCAAATCCCATCAGAGTCATGTGGGTTTTCTGCTCCAACCAGCTCCTACCCAGAATTGAGTTTGCTGCGGACTCAGTTGGGAAGACTGGGACCACACAATCGAGTTTCATCCATTTAATGGATGTGTTTCTGAGAGTGTTGCTCAAATTTCCTGACCAACACTGCAGGTGTCTGTATCTCTCGGGCCTCGCATGGAAGCATGGAGTACAGCCCTGTCATGTAGTCTCAGACCGAAAAGGAAATCTGTAGCATCATCTTAATCATTCTCATCATTCTCATCGATCAGCATTAAAAAAAGAAGTCTTGAATTCTGTGGCCCTTCATGCCGGGCTCTCATGGTGACCTCAATTTTGATGCCCTCTCCATGTCTGTGGCCTTGGTTTGGTTCTGTCTGAGTCACCAGTATCAGTGATTCCATGGGGGCTGTCGTTGGATGGACATGTTGGCGCCCTCCGGAGGGAGAGCCCACTCACGCCGGCTCCGCGACTAAGCAATTATTGTTGTCAGTAGGGGGCTTAGTAGGTGGTGTCCTGCATATGGTAGATCAGAACAGGCACCACTGAACATCACCGAAGTGACTCGGTAGCAGTGCAGTGTCTCCTCTGGTGGGTTGCCTCTTGACGACTTGACATTGACTGCTCCCTGTGGATTGCCGGTGCCGGGGCTGCAGCGGGGCTGACCAGGCTGTGGCTGTGGACGGGGTGTCGGAATGAGCGGCGTGGTTGCACAGCCCCTGAGGTGGTGCAGAGATTGGGACAGGAAAAAAAAAGTTAATGTCACCATGGTGGAGCTTGTAGAAGATAGCTAACTTGATTTGCTGATGTTGCTGTTCTTCGCTGATCTGTCAGAATTATTTATATTATTGGGTGATGCATTGATGGTATGCTATGAAAGAAACATGTATATCAGAATGCATCAGTTCATAAGAGTCCAGGGGCCTCTGCTTGGTAACCATTGGCTTTGATATGTAAGTGTGCAGGTGTGGATGGATGAAGAGAATGAGATGGTTGTGTGCAGTTCACAGGCATGGGTGTTTGTGTGGGGTTGTAGAGGTGGTGGTGGTCGATGGAAATTGGAATTCATGGTTGTTTGTGTTGTGCTGTGGTGGAGGATGGAGATGGTTACTGGTATGTCTGCCCATCCATTGATCGGCTGAATTGTCTGCATTTCCTCCCTTTTCTTTTTTCTTCTCCTTCTTGTAAAAAAATCTTGTCTTACTAATACTTTTTATGTAAAGTGCTTTCTGTTTGTACTTATTCTCTTATTTTTCATTATTATGGAAATTTGAATATATATCGCCCCCCCCCCCCCCCCCCCCTCTCTCTCTCTCTCTCTCTCTCTTAGATCTCTCTTGCTCTTTCTTTTGCTTGTGAAAATAACTCGACTACAACATTTGTATCTTTATTCTGATCTTTTTGGTATGAACAACTGAGGATTAGAGATGCAGAGTGTCTTCTAGACTGGCAGCTGCCAGTTTTTTACCAACATACATATTTGCTTGTACCAGCAAAAAAAAAAAAAAAAAAAAAAATGAACACACATTTTCTCCCACAGCCCTCCCTTCTGCTAGTGGTGAGGGCTCATCACCTCATGTTTTTCTCACACCTCTCCAGTTCCCACACCCACGAAGGCAATGAGATTGGTGTGTGTGTGTGTGTGTGTGTGTGTGTGTGTGTGCACGTGCGAGTCCTGTTGCATGACTTCTTGCTATCAGTAGAGTCTATAAAAAAAAATCACAATTTATTGATGACCACATGCACTCTTATTTTCTCTCTGGAAAAGGAGTGGAGTGGAGGGAGGGAAGTAGAAGGATGGGGAAGAGGGGGGGGGACATAATACACCTCAGCTGACTGATTGTACTGGCTGCCTGACAGTTGGCATCATTTTTTCTTTTTTTTTTTTTTTTTTAATACTACCAGTGTCATGCACCAGTCGTATTATAACCTAGTGAAACGCCTTGAGATGTAAGGGATCATTAATTATGTTTTGCAGAGGGTGAGACAGAGGTGATGAAGACATAATTAACCATGTTAGTGAGGTTTTGCAGAGGAGGAAAAAGTTACAGGAGTGTTCTTGTAACTTGTAAGTAATCTTTTGTAGATGATGAGCGGTGGTAGAATTTGTTCATCTCACCAGTGATGTCTTGAAGAAAGGGAGAGGTGATGATGATGTTTTTATCATTACTCAATGATGTTTTACGTGGATGTACAAGATGAAAATATTTTTTATTTACATTATCAGTGATGTTTTGCCAGGGATAAGAGGCGAAGAGGATGTTGTTCATGTCCCTATTGTCAGTGATGGGTCTGCAGCAGAGAGTAAGAGCTTGTCAAAATGTTTAAATTGGCAATGTGTTTGCAGAGGATGAGAGATGATGAGGATGTTCTTTTCATTGATGTTTTGAAGAGGATGAGGGATGATGAGGATGTTGTTCATATTATGAGAGTGCTGTTTTGCACAGAATGGAAGTTAGATGTTGATAGTAGCATTTTTCAGAGAATGAAAGGAGATGTTGCTGATGACATTGATGTTTTGCAGATAGAGGTGATGAGGGCATTGTTCATGGCAGTGGTGTTTTGTAGAGGATGTAGTTCATATTAGTGGTGTTATGTAGAGAATGTTGTTCATGTCAGTGGTGTTATGTAGAGGATATTGTTCATGTCAGTGGTGTTTTGTAGAGGATGATGTTGGTATCAGTGGTGTTGTGTAGAGGATGTTATTCATGTCAGTGGTGTTATGTAGAGGATGTTCATATCAGTGGTGTTGTATAGAGGATGTTGTTCATATCAGTGGTGTGGTGTGTAGAGGATGATGTTCGTATTGGTGGTGTTTCGCAGACAGTAAGAGGTGATGAGGTTGTTGTTCATATCAGTAATGTTTTGTAGAGGATGTTGTTCATACCAGTAATGTTTTGTAGAGGATGATGTTCATATCAGTGGTGTTATGTAGAGGATGTTGTTCATGTCAGTGGTGTTTTGTAGAGGATGATGTTCATATCAGTGGTGTTATGTAGAGGATGTTGTTCATGTTAGTGGTGTTTTGTAGAGGATGATGTTCATATTAGTGGTGTTATGTAGAGGATGATGTTCATGTTAGTGGTGTTTTGTTGAGAATGATGTTCATATCAGTGGTGTTATGTAGAGGATGTTGTTCATATCAGTGGTGTTATGTAGAGGATGTTGTTCATATCAGTGGTGTTATGTAGAGGATGTTGTTCATATCAGTGGTGTTATGTAGAGGATGTTTTATATAAAGGTAATTTTTGTACAGGATGTTGTTCACATCAGTGATGTTGTGTAGAGGATGATGTTCATATTGGTGAAGTTTTGCAGACAGTAAGAGGTGATGAGGATGTTGTTCATAAATATTAGTAATGTTTTGCAGAGGATGTTGTTCATATCAGTGGTGTTATGTAGAGGATGTTGTTCATATATCAGAGGTGCTGGCAAGAATGAGAGGTAATGAGGATGTTCTTGACATTGATATGTTGCAGGGAGATGAGAGGAGATAATGATATTGTCATTGGAGATGTTTTGCCTCGCTGGCAAGCCATTGGCTTCAAAGAGCGGCTTCCATCAGATGCTGACATTGCCAACTTCTTGGTGCAACGGTATTTACATGATTGTTGTAAACAGTCAGTTCAAATTTGCGTGAGTCAAAATAACAGCAGGCATCTACATGCATCTGCAACATGATATGAGGAATAATGTAAAAGATTTTAGATTACCGATGCAATGGATATAAAGTTTAGTGTACTGAAAATCAGCTGTTATTGTCTGTTCTGTGGAGTATGTAAAACAAAAAAAAGGAGAGAAAAAATGCTGGTGAATAGCAAAGGACAATGAAATTATGGCTTTGAAAACAGTAGAATATCTCACTTCACTTATATTTTAAAGTAATTTTAATGAAAAGGGGTTGTAAGGGGAGTGGTGATCTGATGTGGATAAGGAAGAGGGAGCAGAAATGGGGAGCGGAGGTGTGTTTGTATGCTTTGTGTGCTGCATACATGAGCATGTGCATGTGTGTGTGTGTGTGTGTGTGTGTGTGTGTGTGTGTGTGTGTGTGTGTATTTTATGTGTGTGTGTGTGTGTGTGTACACATGCACGCACACTGAAATGTTCTATCAATGAATTTTTTTCTTTTTTAAATCACTTTACCTATAAATGTATGGAAAGTTAGGAACATACACTGGCACTATTCTGGGACAGACGTAAAGGTGCCTTCCAAAGAAAGACACTAACATTAGCACAGTGACAGAGCAGTTATCGTTGGTAGGGAGCTAAGTGGTTGGTGTCCTGCACATGTTGTGGATCAGAACAGGCACCGCTGAATATCACCCAAGGGATGGCAGTGGTGCCATTTCTCCTCTAGTGGGTTGCTTTATGACCACTTGACATGAACTGTTTTCAATGGATTGCTGGTGCTGTGGTTGCAGTGGTACTAATCAGAGTGTGCCCTGTGTGTGTGTGTGTGTGTGTGTGTGTGTGTGTGTGTGTGTGTGTGTGTGTGTCTGAGTGTCTGTGTGCGCGCTTGTAGGGGGTAGGGGGTTGGAAATGACCAGCATTGTGGTATTCGTGTTGCCACTGAAATGGCTCAGGAGACAAGTCGGCAAATGATAGAGATATCCAGATGGGCAGATTATGTTCCATATATGAGTGCATGAAGTGTGCTGTTTATGAGAAATGGTAGGCTTCGCTTCATTCAGTGTCATAGGTCTGACCTGAAGCACTACTCAGCTTTGTGGAAGAGGAAAAGAAGGAAGCTGAAGGATTAGAATGAGGATGGAGGTGAAGGGTAGAATGAGATGGCCTTATATGTATAATGAATGAGATCGGGCATTGCTGAACATAATTGAATGACTGAGCAACCATGCAAACATGGTTTTCTACTGCATAGTCCTGATGCAACTTGCAGACTGATGGTGACAGAACTGTGACAGGAAAAATCTTCAAATAAGTAGCTGTTTATTGAAAACTGGGATGACCAGTGTGGAAACAAGGGTACCGTAAAGGACAGAAAATGAGGTTAAGCCAAACAAGTCAAAAAGATAGACGCATTTCTTTCTGGGTCCAAATAAAGCTGTTTTATTTACAGTCCTTGTCAGAGCTTGTTTCCCATACAATGTTTAGGTTGCTATCTAGTATAGGTAAACATTCTAATCATGCACTGATCCATTTGAACCATTCAAGTGGAAGTTCAAGAAAATTTGCTTTTATTTACTGAGTTTTGCTACTTATTTATATGTCATTTTTTGTTGCTATTTTACGATCGCAGAAAGTGACTTTGGGAATGCTGTCCTTTGGATTCTCTCCATTTGATAGGATAGGAACACTTGTACATTAGCAGTGGTGTGCCTTTGTTAGAACCATGGCTGGACAGTCTCTGCCCATTGTCACAGCCAGTGAAGAGACTCGACAAAGGATAAAAAGTAAGAAAAGCCAGGCAGAGCAAATGGTTATCTTAATGATAGAATGAACCCCATATGTTGTCATTATCATCCATTTCCCCTTTCCCACTGTCCATAATTTTTCAAGCAGATTTATAATCTTCCCCAAAATTGTTATTGTTAAAAACGTACTATTTCATCAACTGTCCTATTTTTCACTCTGATTTGTTCTTTGGAATTTAACAGTTTAACTACTCTGGTCTTTCAGAGAAAGAGATGGATGTTTCAATTACAGAAGAGCTGTTGGATGTTTCAGTTATGAAGAGAGCCAGTCAGGAGAGGGACATGGAGTCTGCTGTGTTCACTGTCACACCCCTCTCACTCTCTGCTGTCTCCGCTGCTGCCCATTGCCCACTGCTACAAACTTCCCTCCCCTCCATGCCCGCCCCTGCTGCTTCCTTTTCTCTCCTCCACCTCCTCCTTGGTGCCCAACTTCCTTTGGAGTACCGCTTCTTGAGGGAGAGGGAGTTGGAGGCACTGCCAGCAGTACCCAGTACTTTTGAAGACAGAGTGGGAGATACTAATAACAATATTTTTTTGAAGGAAGACTGAATGACACTGCTAGCAGTAGCAGTGCTTTTGAAGAGAAAGAGAGCAGTACAGCCAAGAGCGGCAGTTCCTTTGAAGGGAGGGTTGGAGATATTGCCAACAGTTACAGTGCCTTGAAGAGAGGGTAGGCAGTATTGCTAGAAGTAGTAATGCATTTAAAGAGAAAGTGGGAGATACTGCCAACAACAGCAAAGCCTTTGAAGAGGGAGTGGCTGATTTTGACAGAAGTAAAAGATCCTTTGAAGAAAGAGTGGGAGATAATGTCAGCAGCAGCAGCGCCTTTGAAGAGATTCTGGGAGATATTGCTAGCAATGATAATCCCTGTGAAGAGGGAGTGGGAAATACTGCCAGCAACAATACCTTTTTGAAGGTGGAGTGGGCGATAGTTCCAGTCGCAGTAATGCCTTTGAAGAGAAAGTGGGAGATGCTGCCAGCAATAGCTGTGCCTTTAAAGAAAACATGGAAGATATTGCTAGCAGCAGCAATGCCTGTGAAAGGAGCTTGGATGATACTGCCAGCAGTAGCAGTAGCTTTGAAGATAAAATTAGCAATACTTTCAGAAACAGCTGTGCCTTTGAAGAGAGAATAGGTGAATCTGCCAACACTAGCAATGCCTTTGCAGAGAGTGTGGGTGATACTGCTAGCAATGGTAATACCTTTGAAGAGAAAGTGAACAAGACATCTTCAAATGCTACACATTCAAAAGCTAGAACAATGAAGAAAATGACTGCTTTTCTATTGGATCTGAATGGAACAAATCAATATGTGGAAGAAAATGATGAGGAAAATGAGAGAAATGACAGTGATGATGATGATGTTGATGATGACTGGACAGAAGACAGGTGGCATGACACAGCTTGTGCTGTTGATGACCAATGTCATGCAGAAAGGGAGATAGAACTAGAAGCTCAGCCTGAATGGAAATTAAACAGTTCAGAGTCAGGGTGCTTGAAATGTCTGTTGTGCTCAGAACAGTTCAGTGAGCCAGATGCTCTCACTTTGCATATGCATGCCCACAGTGCAGACACTGGTCATCAATGTGAGGAGTGCAAAGCTTCCTTCATATTTTCCAATGTCCTGAAGCTGCATAAACTGACACAAATTTGCCAGCAACATTTCCTACAGGACAGCCAGGTCTCTGAACTGCCAGCAAGGTCCTTGGAGGAACAGAGCCAAAGCAGAAAAATCACCCAAACAGTGACCGAGCTGGAGATGCAAAGTGAAAAACTTATCAGATTAGAACAACTGCAAAAGTCAAGCAATCAGTCTGATGGACTGAAAGAACAGCATATGCCCACAGGTCACATCAGTTGGAAAACAACTTCCCAAGAACACAACATAGATATTTATGATGGTGACACAGAGATAGAATCAGAATGTGACGAACAGTTAAAAAATGACAGCAAAGATGTGACAGAAAATATATCTCAAAAGTTGTCTATCAGGGTGTAGATGATGGTAGGGGAGAAATTAATATGAGTGGGAAATGTGTCTCTGAACAGCCAAGACTTGTGTGCCAGAGAAAGCTGTTTGATCAGAAAAACCCACAGCACATGTCAGAGAAACTCCACGAAAATGATGCAGGAAATTACGGATGCCAGCTATGTGGTAGGAGTTTTCAATGTCTGGATGCTCTTGTCATTCATGCACGCATTCATATTGTGGACAGATCATCATTCTATGCTGCCTGTCACCAGAATTTTCCAACCCTTATATTTTCCCAGATGGACCAGTGCCCAGATGTGGATGCAAAGAATCTGATGAGAAACAAGCACAGTGTGACACTGAGTTTTCTGCAGCATTTGAATTTTCTTCAGCAGTTGAACCGCCATGGCATGAAGAGAATCAAAGCACAAATGAAGGAACTATCAGAGAAGTATGTGAGGAATCATAGCCCAGAGTCAGTGAGGAGCACAAAGGAGATGTCTGTGGAGAAGACGCCAGCAGACATTGTGCAGCCTGAACATAAATGCAATATATGTTTGATGGTTTGTTCCACCGCTGAAGAGCTTCAGGGCCATAAGTCAGTCAAGCATAGAGACGGTAGGAGGTTCCAGTGTGGGGAGTGTGGAAAAGTACTGTGTACCTTGCAGACCTTGGTCACACACGAAAGAACACACACACAGGTGAGGTAACAGGGAGAAAATAGATTAATACCTGAATTGTGGCATAGAGACTGCAAGCAGGTTTATAATCCATCACTGTAGGGGTTACATAGACTGATGAAGAGAACATATAGGCATGAGGTCACACAAGAAGACGAGACTGTAATCCTCCTCATAAATTTTAGATAGAACACACAGGTATAGTGTCACACAAGAGAGAGCATGTACAGGTCTGGATTCACTTGAGAGAGCGTGTGAAAATAAGGGGGACACGCCATTTCACTTACATTTGTTTCATATATGTTCTTTCCAGTTAAATTAAGGTCAGTTTGCCTTTGCATTTTCACCTCAGGTTGATTTGTTTTTTGTTTCCTCTATACTTGTATTCATGTGTGTGTGTGTGTGTGTGTGTGTGTGTGTGTGTGTGTGTGTGTGTGGAGTTGTGTCAAAACTTTGAGATAGTTCATTGACTACGCAGTATCTGCTTTTTTTTCCGACCAGACCATAAAAAGTAATTAAAAGTATGAAAATGAAAATGAAAAGGATACATAAAACAACTGAATGGAAAAGTGATACAATATGTATCATATGAACTATGAAGAATCTCTAGACATTTCTCCTCTCAGTGCCTCTATTCACGCTTATGAATATTGCAGCACACATATGGTAGTATTATGTAAGGAAGGAAAGACAACAAAGCAACAAAAAAAATCTTTACAATTATATTGAAAATACCCGAACTAATAAATGATGAAAAAAAGGACACACATAAATCATCTTGAAAATGAAATAAATGAACACAGGAATTGATAGATAGATAGACAGATAGAGAGAGAGAGATGGATGCAGATAGATAAATATAGACATAAGTATAGATGGATTGAGATATAGATGTAAGTCGATAGATGTAGATCTATTTATCTATCTTTATGAAAAGAACAGATTGAGATATAGATGTAAGTAGATAGATGTAGATCTATCTATTTATCTATCTATATATGAAAAGAAACAGATATGTAATAAATAAATGAAACAAAAGAAATAGAATAAATAAATCAATAAGTGAATAAATCAGAAAAAGGAAAGTAATAAAAGATTTGTGAGTGAGTTTGTGTTTGTGTAGAAAGAGGAGAAGAAGAAAAAGAGAGTGTGTTTGTGAACATGTGTTAGACTCGGCTTACTTTCCTTGAGCATTGACTAGACAAATTGTGTTTTTTTTGGTGGGCAAAATGAATCCCGTATTGTATTTGCAGGGAAGATTGACCCTGCCAAGATCAATGGGTAGGCAAAACAACTTCAGACAAAATGATAGGCATATAAGATGAATAGTTGCTCAGGGGAGAACTGTACATGCATAGCGAAACACAGTAGAGATACCAATGATATAGGTGTAGGGGACCACATGGAGAGAAAAAAAAAACATGTTTACAAGTATAATGTAGCACAGATGATAAGATGCACATGTGCAGTATCATACAAGGAGAACACTTACAGAACACATTCAGGTGTGGTGTCATTTAGCAGAGAACATAGACAGATATGCACTGGGTGGAGTCACAGGACATATTTGAGCATGGTGCTACACAGAGAGAGTGTATACTTGTATACGCTACACACATGAGAGCTTATACAAGGGGTCAAACAGAGGGTAGTTGCATGTGAATGAAATTGTTGTCTACAAATACTACAGTGATAATGAACTTTTGCTAGTGGAGTGGACAATAAACAGTAATTTTTTTATTTAAGCATTCTGGTTTAAAGAATCAAATCAAAGTATATTTATTATTTACTTCTTTTTTTTTAAAGAAACACTTAAACTTATGATGTAGAGCCTGTGTATTTATAAATTTGTGTGTATGTCTTTGCCTGTATTATTGCATGTTGACTTACAAGATATGAAATTGGGATTCAAGTTACAAACCTTGCAAAGCAAATGGAACATTACAAATAACACTGTTAGCAACTGTAGTAGTCTTCAAAATTCAATTGTGAATTATCTCCCTTTTCATGCATTTGGAATCTCCTTGAAGGTAGTCATTCAGATTCAAGATTCTTTATGGACCAACAGATTTACAAAGAAAATTGTTTTGGTTTTTCATTATTCCACCATATAGCATGCACACAGGGAGGGACAAAGACCAATACAAGCAATTCACATATGTAACAGGGATATAATACGGGGATAAAATCAAGAACATAGGGTGAATACAGTTGAATCACACACACACACACACACACACACACACACACACACACACACACGCATGTCAAATGACTGGACAGTGTCACTAGAGGAGTTTGAGACCAGCTAGGTATTTTGAGACAGAGTCTACAGATTGATTGTTTTAATGGTTTAAGGGTAGAAAAACTGTTCTTCAGGTGCTTTGTTTTGCGCTTAAAACAGCAGTATCCTCAGCCAGAAGGAAGAAGTTGGAACAAATTGTTGGCTGAATGTGTGCTATAGGATATAATGTATCTGACTTTTCTGTCTTGTGTGGATAGTATTGCAAAGGTGGTAGCATATAGCCTATGATTTTTGAAGCAATCTATACAAGGCAATTTTTTTTTTTCCTGTCTCTTGCTGAGGCAGATCCATACCAGACAGTGGCCGAGAGAATGAGTCCACTTCCAACATTTGATGAACCAATAGTACTGTGTTGAGAGTGCAGTATGAATACCAGACTTTGTGTTAAATGCCAAATTGAAATCAATGAAAAGAATGCAGGCATATAGTATCGGAGCTTTCTAGATGCTGTAGAACAAAACGAATGCCATGAAACACAGTATCCTCTGTAGATATGTTTGCCGGATATGTGAACTTTAATAGATCTATTAAAAGGTCAGTCACAGATTGCAGAAAACAAAGTACAAGACATTCAAAAACTTTCATAACAACAAATGTCAGTGCAACAGGTCTATAGAGATTAAGAGTGATTGCTTTGGTTTTTTAAGGAACAGGGACAATGATTGCTGATTTTATGATGACACTTTGCTTTGCGAAAGACAGTCTTTAAAATTCATGTGGAAAGCAGAGTGTTCTGATCTGCACAATATTTAACTAGAACCGATGATGGTACTCCATTTGGTCCAGCACTTTTCCTAACATTTTATGCCTGAAAAGGTTAGGAACTTATGTTTCCTCCTGCACTACAAAGAGTGGAGAACTCATCCCGGCGGTACAGACTGTGTTCAGAGATGCAGTCACTGGTTTTGATGAGTACGCTAACACGTTACATCTTGCCACTTGGGGCACTGAAATGGAGTACTGAAGTGGTGTTCACTCAGTCAAACCTTGCATAGAGATGGTTCAGCTTCTTAGGGAGAGTTGGATCATTAGTGCTGGGTGATTTGATTTTGTCTGTATTCAATGATTGTTTGAAGACTTTTCCACACAGCACTGACAGTGCCAGAGCAAAATTGTTGTTCAATTTTGAGATAGTAGTTAACTTAAGCTTGTCTGATTTCTATTTCCTACTTGGCCTGGTTGAGATTTTTCTTGCAAGGTCTGGCTCTGTTTTCTCTGAGCTTTCTAATTTCATACTTTTTAGGTTTTTTATATGGTTTGTTCATTGCATCTTATTTACCTCTGGTAGTGTTATTAAACTAGAGTTTACTGTTTCCATAAATGGTGACATATTTGGACAAAACATACAGCTGTTCTTAAAAAGAAAAAAGAAAACTAATGTAAGATGTTTGAGTGTCAGCGTCTCTGAAGGCAAATCTGTAAGTACAGCCTAAAACAGTATTCAGAGAGGCAACTGAACTCTATCTCTCATCTCCTGATCTTTTTCACAACTCTCATGGTTTTCAGTTGCTGTCTGCAGGCAGGTAAGTACCACCACAACATGGTCACTGCTGCCCAATGGTGAATAGGTGATAAAACAACAGGCACTCAAAATTGTACTGTATGTAGTAGCAGTGATCAAGGGTCTTTCCTTCATGGATTGGACAAAATTTAAGCAGGACTGATTCATGGCTGGCAGGGTTGAAGTCACAAAGTGCAAACGCAAGACTGTCAGGGTTTGTGTTTTCAGCATCAGTGATGTGGCCAGCAGGCTGTCTCATATCATTTCTGGCATATGCCTTTAGGTGAGTGTCTGCTATCGTGATAATGATGGAAGAAGATTCCAGGAAGCTGTTACACAAATTCTCTCCCCTGATGTGTAATTTTGTTTTAATTTTATTTACACACCTCTAAATACAAAGGCAATACCCTCTTGTTATGTATTTACAAAAAGGATAAAGTGTGAACTTTGCACTGAGAATGCCACATGATACATTTATTTAGCTACTATATAAATGCAATTATGCCACATGATACATTTATTTAGCTACTATATAAATGCTATTAGTAACATTACCCCCCCCCCCCCCCCCCCCCCCCCCCCCCCACCATCGTGGGTTTTGACTGCCTGACATGAAATTCTCTGACATTCCATTTGTATGCTTGTAAAAAAACGTTGTTTACATTAAAAGAAAAGTGATTTCTTTCTATTACCTAGAACCGAAAACTACTTGAAAAATGTGATTACATCCATTGTAGAAGAAAAGAGGGGAGGATGGCTGAAAGGAAGTTTCCCAGCCGTCATATATGCATGATAATGATCTAATTACCTAAAAAACAAAAACAAACTCGCTACCACTGTAGGTTATATGTATGTGGGCAGGAATCAAACCCTTTCTGTGCCCCCAGTGCCCCTCCACATTTCGCAGTAGCAGCAACCTTCGGGCCCATCTACGCACCCACACTGGCCATACGCCTTACCTGTGTTCCCAGTGTGGCCGGGGCTTCAAGGAAATCACACATCTCAAGAGACATCTTGTCTCACACAGGTGTGTGCATTTGTCTGTGAGTGCGTAGCAGTGTGTGTGTGCAGTGTGTGTGTGTGTGTGTGTGTGTGTGTGTGTGTGTGTGTGTGTGTGTGTGTGTGTGTTTGCAGTCTGTGACTAGTTTTCTTTCAGTGTGTTTGATTTACAATGTTTTGATAGATTTTCAGAAACTGACTTCATTCCAAGTAATGGAAATCTAAAAAAAAGATTACTTTATTGCTTTAGTGTGTTTTTCAGCCCTTGCTGATGTCATTTGTTGCTTATTTTATGGAAGATTTTTCTTTTTTTGTTTTAAGGGATGGTTGTGTTGCAATTGTAGTTTTCTACTTTGTTTAATAGAAAATGTTGTACCCATTAGTGTAGTATAGTTCTGTAGTTACAGACTTCATATTTAGCAAGAGGAGGAGCAGAACTTTTGCTATGAGCTGTGAAAGAAAATCAGTGTCACGCACATGATAATGATGTTTTGCTTTTGTTACCACAGTGGTGAGAAGCCTCATCAGTGTCAGGTGTGCGGCAAGGCATACGTGCATGCCACCTCCCTTAAGGAGCACATGCTGTCCCACTCAGCAGCCCCAAAGAACTGGATCTGTCATCAATGTGGCAAGACCTTCATGAACTCAAAGAGACTCAAGGTTCATCTCAAGACACACAAGGGGGAGGGCAGAACAAAAAACACAACTGGCAGATGCTTCGCATGTCAGATTTGTGGTGCCACCTACCAGCAGGCTAGCTCACTTTCCCGGCACAAAAAACTGCATGATGTGGGAGTCATCACTCCTGCTTGCTCAGAATGCGGGAAGACCTTCCGTGACAAATATGAACTGAAAAAGCATAGCTCCAGTCATTGTAGACTGACCCCCTATCGGTGCCAGCTGTGTTCCAGGGTGTTTCGAGACAGCGTTAGTCACAAACGACACTTGTTGGTTCATAATGAAGTGAAGCCCCACAAGTGGCCTCAGTGCCCTGAAGATTGTGCCAACTCAAAGGCTCTTGAATGCCACTTTCAGGAGCATACGCACAATAGGTCTCACACCTGCACCCAGTGTTCCAAAACCTTTTTCACACCCTGGACACTACATCTACACCTTCAGAGTCATTCTGACAACAGGTCTCAACCATCTCAAGAAAAATCACATATATGTTCTCAGTGTGGGGCAGCTTATTTGCGTGCCAGTTCACTAGTTCGACATCAACGTCTTCATGAACCCAGACAGGAGAGAAGTGCCCGTTACCAGTGTACACAGTGTGATCGCATTTTTGGGGACTCCTCTCACCTCAAGCGGCACTTGTTAACACAGTGGAGAAAAGCCATTTGTGTGTGCATCATGTGGGAAAGCATATGCAGATTCACATACACTTAAAGACCACATGCAGGTACATACAGGTATACGGTCTTTCATCTGTGAAGCTTGTGGCAAAGCTTTCTTTAATGCCAAAAATCTCAAAGAGCATGCTCGTTCTCACTCAGACCAGCGCCCATTCCAGTGTTCAGAGTGTTCAGCATCATACAAACACCTCAGTGGATGGGTCTCCCACAGGAGGCTGCACTCAGGGTTGCGTCCATTTAGCTGTGGGGAGTGTGGCAAGACCTTCAAAGACTATACTTGCTACAAAAGACACCAGTTGACCCACAGTCATCACAAGCCTCATGTGTGCCAGCAGTGTGGGAAAGCCTACAAGGATGTGAAGAACTTGAGGCATCACCAAGCACAGCTTCATGGTACTGCCTCATGACTTCAGGTGGTCACCAGATGCACCATGGCACAATTTTATAGGACTTGTGATATCACCAGACACACTATAGCCCTGTCTCATAAAGCTTAAGGTATCATCAGATATCAGGATAGCTCTGCCTCACAGTATGTGAGACGTCACCAGGTCAATGTAACTGCTTCATTTGTTATGCAAAAGCTCTAGTTTTAAAATTGTTTTATTTCCAAATAATCTCAGGGTACATGGTTAATCTTGCTATTTGTGACATTTTGATGAAATAGCGCTGCTCTGAACAAGCGAAAATAAAGAGAACTTACCCTTTATCTCAAATACTGATCCCATTAAGCCTCGGCGTTTAAAGGAAGAGCATGGAATTTTGATTTTCTAACTGAATGTGATCATAGATTTAACAATACTTTTACCACATGTTCATGAATTAATCGTTCCAAAGAGACACTATGAATTGCAAAGACAGTGCTATTACTCCATTGTTCCACCTTTGGACCAGATTGTCATCAGTCTCCTGGTGTGCAGCTTAATGAACAAGGCCATGCATCTGCACATCAAAATAACAGATGATTTTTCATGTTGTTTGTTTCAATCCATGATAGTGCCAACACAAGAAACTGAACAGGTGGAATCATTCAAAATGCTAGGAGTGAATATCTCAACACATTCTACTGGGATAGCGACATCATAGCAGCATGCAAGAAAATACAACAAAGGCTGTATTATTATCTTTTATGTTAACTAAAAAGTTTGGTATTAGTGCTGCAGTCATGACCAAGTTCTATCACTGAAAATGTATTCACCTTCTTGATGAGTGTCTTTGCATGGATCTGTCACAGGCAGAGACAGGGAAGAATGTAAAGATTGTTGGATAATATCTACCATATGTGCATACGATGGCAAGCAAGATCAATCATATTCAATAGCACACACCTAGCCAATCCTCTGGTCCAGCTTCTTCCTTCAGACAGAAGATATGGCAGTCTTCAGAGCAAAAATAAACCACCTGTAAGACATCTTGCCTTACCTTGGTCATTAAGACAGTCAGTCTTTTAAACGCTGTTGCCTACTACCAAGCATGTTTCATACTCTCTCAGTTATGTTGTGTTGCAGTATTAATGGCTGTCATATGGTATAATAATGTTGGACGTGTGTGTGTGTGTGTGTGTGTGTGTGTGTGTGTGTGTGTGTGTTGCAGGCATGGCTGTGTGTGTATGTGCGTGTGTTTCTGTGCACATGAGCATGCGAGTGTGGGGATGTGTTGTGGGCACATGTATATAATCCTCTGTGTGTGTGTGTGTGCATGCATGTGTGCGTGCATGCATCAATTGAATGTCTACTATTCATCTAGTTCTTGATTGTTGCCCTTTTGCATCCCCATGCCATGTATGGGCATAGCATGTTTGCATCTTGTCCTCTCGTGTCCATGCTGTCTATGAGTTAGAACAGTGTAAAACAAAAAAAAAATTCCTTTGTTAATTTGTTGGCTAATAAAGAATCTTCTTAAAAACTGCTTTAGATGTGTTTATCCTGTAGTAGACTGTAGATGATCTGTGCAGGCATTGTGTGTGTGTGTGTGTGTGTGTGTGTGTGTGTGTGTGTGTGTGTGTGTGTGTGTGCACATGCATGTGTGTGTGTGCATGTGTGTGTGTGTATTTGTGTGTGCGTGTGTTTGAGAGAGGTAACTAGGAAAAGAAAGTAGTTCCTTTTCACACAAAGTGAATTGCCAAACTCACGGCTTTGAATTGCAAATTTTTATTTGAATCTAGTCGTAAGCTTTTGTGGCCTGGTCTTTCATGATGACATAAATCGTTTTCTCAAAAGTTACATGGAAATCATTATCACAATCTGGGCAAGTACTGGGTAAGCCTGCTTCTGTACACAAGATGTACAACTGAAAACCGGCTGTGGAGAGCCAGCTTTCAACATATTGAATTCATGTGGAAGTTCCGTCATGATTTGGTGTGCATTCAGTGCACACCACAGAACACCCTAATGGGCATGAGCTACATGGAAGAAATTCTCAGGCCTCCAGTAGTGTCAATGCTACAGCAGCTCAGAGATGGAGCTGTACTCAAGATGACAATGACAAACCACGTGGAGCAAGAGTTGTTGCATCAGCAAACAAAAATCCATAGAATGATCAGGTCTGCAAGCAACCCAGACCTGCCATCCGTCTGTTAACCTTTTGTTGGATGTCACAGAGTAGAGAATGGCTGAAAATAGCCTCCTCATGAGAATTTTCAGGAGCTCATAAAGTGCTTGCAGAAAATGGCAAGCCATACCCCCAGGCAACTCTCATCTCAAAGGAACAGCACTGAAGCTTGTGCTGCTACAACAAAGGTAGACTTTGTTGTTGTTGTTGGCCCTATGCTGTGTTGATGATTTACATGGACATGTTTCTTGAAAACAGGCACAACAGTCATCGATCTCGTATGAAAACCAGGCGTAAAATATTTACACCTTTTTCTCATGGAAATGTGTAGCCTTTTAAAATCAGTTCCATTGTCAAGTTTTGCGTGGAAGGATTCGCTGGTGGTTTTGTTGTTTTCCGAGTTTTGCTTGTGCTTGTAAAAGTTACATACATACTAAACCCAGTAAGAGAAGAAATCCATGGAAGTGTCAGAACCTCGGTCATGCTGCGTCAACACACAACCAGTCGGACAAACAGAACAGAATTCCTCCTTTTAATTTGCTATAAATTTTTACATTATGCACATGAGAATGCCCACTACTATCGTTTCACATAATCACAGAGACATCTTCTTGGCTAAGTTGGTATACCAGCAACCTAAGCTGGTATACCAGCTACGAATTTGACTGAGCAACGAATTTGACCGCGACAACATCTTTAGTTCAAAGTGTTAACCAGATCCTTATGAGAAAAAAACAACCATTTTCACACACACACACACACACACACACACACACACACACACATTCTAGCAAATAAAATTCCCTGGTCCTCACAGACCTATAACAGTTTTCTTTCCTGGTTTTGGCCTCAGCAAGCCACAAAGTGTTTTTCAATCTGTGCTATCTAACATCGTCTTACAAAATAGCAATTGTGCATGTGCTCCTTCGAAATACAGATGGGGGAAAAAAACCCGTCTCATTTCAATGAAAGAAAACACAACGTCCCCAAACCAATCTGGGGAAAAAGTTTCTGAAACGGAAAGAATAAATTATTCATTTCATTTAAACTATGTTAGAAAGTATCTTAGACTGTAGACACACACACACACACACACACACACACACACCTACTTTTTCTGTCATTAACGCACCCGACGTTGCGTCAGCCTATTGCGGTGCATCTGCACGCCATGTAGAATGACGTCACAGGAAATGCCAAAGCAGACGACATTCAAACAACCATTTTGGAGAGGCATTCATGAACGACAGCAAAATTTTCATGGTAAATTCTATGCATCTGCAACACAAACATGTGGACATTCAATTTGTTTTGCATATTACATTTACGAACGACGACGGTGAAGAGTAATGAATATGGCATTTTGAAACATTTAGGTCATTGAGTCGCTCTAAATATTGCCGTTGTTTGGATGCCCCCACTTTGTATCAGTTTCATATATTCGCAAGCCCATCAAAATAAGCCATTAATTTTTGTCCTTGAGAGCGCCGATCATTGACGGCGACACACAAAAAGTGGCCTCTGAACTGGCACTTTTCCAACTCTTACTTCGGCTTATTGGATCTAGCTTTGTTTTTGTTTACTTGAATTATGTATGGCTAGGTGATGAGATCCGATTTGTAAAACCTATCAAAAAAAAAAACAAACAAACAAAAAACTCTAGGCAAAACTGGAATTCACAAAAGAAACCACGTCCTTCCTCGACATTCATTTGTTCAAGTTTCTTTTCGTACCAAAGATTGAAGAGCACTGACTGTAACTATAAGCCCCAAAATCGCCTTTCGCAGTGCGCCTTAAAACTAAGGTTTTGGTTCTGATGGATGGGGCAGTGCTGAAGGAGGTGTTGCATCGTCGGAGAATGTCACAGAGGCACGCTGCCGAGTCACCGATGTAACAACAACAAGATAATAAACTATCAACTCTGTTTTTAATAATAACTATGCACTGAAATCACTTCCAGCTAAAACTGAACGAACAAAATAGCAATGTTAATTAGAGGACCATAATCCTCTGCCAATATCAGTCGAGTGTTGCAATGCTCAGCCCTGGTTGGCGGCTTTGGATATGTACAGTAATATTTTGTGAGTTTGGAACAAGTAACAAACTGTTTCTTTTGCAATCCAGGATACGTGGGAAACATGAATACAAAACAAAGTGGAAAGACAGCTAAATACAGTAAGTCATCAACAGTTACGCGTCCTAATCATGTGAAGCTGAAAAAGCTGCATACGGTTGTGTGTGTGTGTGTGTGTGTGTCTCTCTCTCTCTCTCTCTCTCTCTCTCTCTCTCTCTCTCTCTCTCTCTCTCTCTCTCTCTCTCGCTCGCTCGCGCTCGCTCGCTCGCTCTCTCTTTCTCCCCTAATCTATCACACAAGCGAGCATGCGTTGCGAGATGACATGAATTAAAAAGAGTTTTGAGGTTCATTAGTCATGACTTGCTCCAGACAAAGGGGAAATACAGGATGGCATGGAATAATTGCCAGACGTTAGGGCCAATACCTTTAATTCAATTATCGACCCAACTAACCCATGTAGTAATGCCAGTGCATTTTGACTTATCTTAGGCGGTGATGGGATGGGGGGGGGGGGGGGGGGGGGGGGGGGGGGGTTGCTATATTCCCATATCATGACGAGGAAACATTTTATGATATTAAAAATACAAAGTGTATGGCATGGCTCTGGCACCACAGGCCTTTTACTCATTTGAGTATTCATAAACGCCATTCATTCTCTTATTCATTCCGGAGTAATAACTTGATAGAGTTTACGAAGTAGCTAAGAGCACACACACACACACACACACACACACACACACACACACACACACACACACACACAGCGAGAATGCTTGTCGATGGAGAGAATGCTCGTTGATCTTCCTGTTAAAAATGTTTTACAGATTTTGGTCTGCTGGAGACACCAGATAGTTACGTCAGTTCTAAAAGCAGCAGCAACAGCAGCACCAAAAATGACGACAGTTCTTCCTCTACAGCGATTCACACGGCGCACAGGGCGTTCACAGAAACCAGTACTAGTAGTGGACCTCTACGAACCTCTTCGTACAGTGATGGGTGTGTTGCAATCCACAGCAGTGTGTTGATAACATAATGAACACACCAAGTTAGTGACAGAAGAACAGTAAGCACGGAAAAGAAGTGAAATCCGGAATTTTTCTACTTAAACAGAGTTTGTGTTCACCCACAGACAAAAGAACTTTCAAGCAACTGCATTGCAGTGCGATAATATTCCCATGCCGGTATCTTTTACCTGCTGTATACAAAGCACACATGTGCGCGCGTGCACACACACACACACACACACACACACACACACACACGCGCGCGCGTACTTACGCACGCTCGCACACACACATACACGCGAGCACACAGTCGCGCGCACACACGGGACAAGCTTTTGATGAATTTTCAAGGCTTAAGTAAAAAAAAAAAAAACATCATCAGACTGCATAAACGATTTTGGACACCCCTTCTTTACCTCTCGCCCTTTCTCCTTCCCCTGTTTCCACCCTTCTCATATACGAAATGACACTGTGTATGCATGTACTAGGGTTTGTGACAATACTGTTACTGAATTCATCCTCTAAGTCTTTGTCTGCCTTTGCTTTCACTTCTAAGTCAAAAGCTTAATGGTTGACAGGTAAAATGAAAAGATGAAAAAAAAAAGAAAAAAAAAAAAAAAGCAAGCGCTTTTGGAACCTCAGCTTCCGAACGTACCATAAAAACTGAAGTGGTAAATGTGGATACTACCTTTCATTCACATGCTTGACCTCCTTACCCCCCCCCCCCCCCCCCCCCGCGTGCGTGCGTGCGTGTGTGTCCACCTGCTTGCATGTCTGTTTCTGTCTATCTGTCCGTCTCTGTGTGTCTTATCATTCTTTCTTTCGCTCTCATAAACGAATGTGCTGTCATGACAATGACGTATTTGAAATGAAATTAAAGGCACAAGATCTAACTAAACTCACCTTTTCGGTTTTTTTGTGGCCCAGTTTACTTGAAGCATTCGCTGGGCCATATGTACTCGCTGTTGTGTCGTGTATTTCTGAGTTTTATGCTTTGGTGATGAATATACGTTACTGCTAGGCAGAGGAGATGTTGAGACAACGTACCGTTCCACTAGTCGGTTAATTTGATACACTCACTAAATACAGTCCGATGTATTTAGTGAGTGTGTGTATCAAATCAGTGATAAATGTTGGTAGCTATACCAGCTAAGACGATGATGTTCATTTATGGACAAAATGCATGATACTTATAGCTTTAGCCCTTAGAAGTCCTTATTCAGTCGGCAAGGTTGTTAAATGCAATTTTCAATTAATCATTCTTATACTAGGCCTCGTGTATTAGCCTGTTCGGACTGGTTGGTTGATTGTTGGCCGACCAGTTATATGGACAATCAACTGGTCGGTTGGTTGGAAGTGGAAACGGTGGATAGAGTAAACAACAGATCATACATCGTGCTGTGTTTTCATTAAACAAAAACTGATTGTGCTGTTTTTTTTAGCGCCAAGAGGAAAACCTGCGCAAATTCCGGCAGATCCAGTCAGTTCCAGACCCCAGTCAGATACGCCGGTGGTTCTGTGTCATCAAAGTCCAAAACTCCTGGGACTTTCAAAACACCACGTACACCGGCTACCCGAAAAAAAACACCTAGGACTCCTTTTACTTCCACTAGCATCACTTCGGCCTCTGAAAACACTTGCAGTGTTATTGTAGGTTTGTATGATTATTGCCACACGTTTTGTTGCTAAACATATCACATTAACGTTGAGGGTTCTAGCGCAGTTACTGTGGGCAATGATGGGAAGTTTGAGTTTAGTCAATCATATTTCTGTGACATAATATACATCAATTTTGAAATGATTGCTGTGACTTACGCATGCTGTAACTTCTACATTTCCTTAGCCAAACCAAACGGTGTTTGTCATTGATTACTGACCCTTGACGAGTACCAGAAGGCCTACAAATCTGTTGATTAAGAAAACAGCGGTTATGAAAATTCTTAAGAGATGACTGGAAGATATTTTTCAGAGCCATGTCAAGCCTGTACTTTTATCACTTCTGAAAATTTCCACCCTTCTTCTATCAGGATCTTCCAGAATCACATATCCCAATAGAAGATCTAACCTAGTGGATTAGATAGTTGTTTCAGGGAATTTATCTGATAATCCTGTAAGTTATATCCGTTTGTTCAAATTTTATTCTTTTAAATGCAATTAGATTTAGTAAGTAGGCATACGTCCTATTTGTGTGACAAATTCTGTAAAGGGTATTGCCCAGTCAAACTGAAAGCGTGTCCGTATGGTGCATTGAACGAAAATAAGAACACGACATAACTGGAAAAAAATATTATTTCCTTCCAGTGAAAGAAAATAAGAGCACAGTATAAATTGATTTTTTTTCTGTTTCATTTTCCGTGCTATTTTAGAGGGAATATCCCACCATTACACTCATTCCAGTTTCTCGCTCACAGTTACGATCTGTATTGTCTGCTTAACTATAAATGCTCAGTGGGACTGTCTCGTCGTCGCAGCCCTGGCAGCTTCACGGGAGCAGTCAGTGTCAAGTCTTCATCAGGTAGCCCACCAGAAATGATACCGCATGGAGTCACTTCGGTGATTTTCAGTCGTACTTGAACTGATCTTACACATGCAGAACACCACCTACTAAGCATCCTATTGACGACATTAATCGCGGAGCCAGCGTGAGTGAGTTCGCGTCCTTTGGGGGACGCCACCGCGTTCGTCCAGTGACAGTTCCCATGAATTGCCAATATCAGCGACCTCGACATAAACTCATCAAGGACACTAACGTGGAGAGGAAGTTGAATCTGCGATCACCATAATAACAAGGCATGAGAGGCCACGGAATCTGAGATTTTTATGCTGATCGATGAGCATAAGGACGATGAAGACGCTGATCGATGAGTATGGTGAAGATAATGTTATGGCGTTCCATTCTTGGTCTGAGACTGCATGACGGGTGTGCTCTACTCTTACTTTCAGAACATATCCCGGCGTTAACCACTCATAAGAGCACATACACCTGCAGCGTTGGTAACGAAATTTGAGCAACACTGAAAGACGCATCCACTGAGTAGATGACACCAGATTGTGTAGTTCCAGTCATTCCAACTGAACCCATAACTCAACATGAGGTAGGAGTCGGTTTGGGGCTGAAAAATCCCACGATTGGTTTGAATCGAGGCACAACCTCCCATCTCAGAATCAGCAACGTTTACCACTGCGCCATGGCGGCTGGAAAGATTTCTTCTTTGACCACAAGCCTTTAAAACAACACTGATCACGTTTGCATCAAAGATCAATGCAATTGTAATGCGAATGTACTATCTGGAGATGAATCAGAGACTATGTTCTTTAATTTCAGTTTCAATCACCACTCTCTTTTTTTGTACAAATATACTGATGCATGTGTGGGACTAAACGAGTTGCCGTGAATTGTAAACTTTGCTAGGATTGGTCGATGTTTATAGCTGCGATCAGTTGTAGGTACGGTCTCTTCAATTCTTTTTTGATCATAGCTATAGTGGAGGGTCGAGGGCTGGCGAGAGGAGAGATCGGCATGGCCAGCATCGACCTCAAGTGTCCAGTACTGACCATGTCCCAGTTCTCTGATACTCAGAGATACGTCAAGACACTCACTAAACTGCAGATCCTCAAACCACTAGAGGTACTTATCTTCGTTTGTGTGTTGGAAATAATTGTCGTCTGTCAGTCTGTCCGTGTCATCTCTCTCTCTCTCTCTCTCTCTCTCTCTCTCTCTCTCTCTCTCTCTCTCTCTCTCTCTCTCTCTCTCTCTCTCCCCATGTGTGTGTGTGTGCGCGCGCGCGCGCGCGCGCGCGCGCGTGTTGTGTGTGTGTGTGTGTGTGTGTGTGTGTGTGTGCGCGCGCGCGCGCGCGCTGGAAGATGTGTAAGGTGTTAAAAAAAATGGTTTTGAGACCAGCACAAAACTGGCCTGTGATCTACATATATCTTACTCGACGGAGATTTAAACATGCGAGTTTCGTTCAGTCTTTGGTGTGTTTGATCTCTTTTTGTTAGTTAGAAAGCATTAGACTTTAGAATTGTGAAAAGAGTGATACCCGGACGTGAAATCACTGTTTGTCAACCTTCTTTTCATCACAAATGCATTAATACAGCTGTGTGTTAGCCTGTCATCAAAACGTATAGCTCACATACAAGCTTCTTTCAGCATACCATAATTAAATATATCATAGCACAATTAGATCAGTTAAAGTGGGATAAATGCCGAGCTTATGAAAA
>JADBJO010003089.1:137500-150000 GCA_016801955.1 Conus betulinus
AGAAGACCGTCTGCGAAGAGACCGTGCATCAGTCACTTGTTCAGTTAGTGTCAGAAGATTGACGTCGATACTTGCGTGGTGCGTGCGTGCCGTGGGGTCGAACTTTGAAGTATGGCATTAGTCAGAGGGAAGCAATCATTGGCAACTCATGCGAACGTTACATTACATATTAATGGTGTGCTGCGATCTTTAATGCCAGCTAAGCCCTTAGAGGAAAGGGGAGGGGGGAGTGGACAGATTTATGTCAAGATAAAGGCGTTGACCCCCCCCCCCCCCCCCCCCCCCCCCCCCCCCCCCCCCCCCCCCCCCCCCCCCCCCCCCCCCCCCAAAGGTTTCTGCCAGGAATCCCTTTGCCTTATTCTCTAGTAGTAGACTATAATGGATCATGTCAAACTAGTATCGAAATATCAGGAGTGTCTGGCTTTTGGTTTTTCAAAGAAACTGCAATCTGCACATAAACGTTTGGTGTTGCACATTTGTGTAAGCACGATTTCAACTGTTTCAGTTGATTTCTACGGTAGTTTCTGTATTCAAAAGAACTCGGGAAAGGGGAGAGTGAACAAAGAAAAACATGACAACCACTCAGTCAAACAGCCAAGCGGAATCTTCCCTGATCAAGAGAGACCGTCCAGCAAATCCATAACTGTTTAGTCAGCCTCCCCCTCCCCCTTCCCCGCAAGTCTATTAATGATATATTTTCTCCAGTGTAATGAGTGAAAAGATGCAGCATGTTATGTGAGATCATTGATAGCATGCATTTTCAACTGCTCATAGCCACTCGCACACTTTCCCACCCACTACTGCAGCTCAAAGTTCATTTCAAAAACATTACGTAATGGAGGATTAATATTTTTATAACGGTAAAGACAAAATAAAACCCATGCATACACGCACGCACGCACGCATGCACGCACGCACGCACGCACGCACGTACGCACGCACGCACGCACGCACGCACGCACACACACACACACACACACACACACACACACACACACACACACACACACAGAAAATATGAGGTTCACGATCAAGACAATAACTATTTTTACTTGAAAGCAATAATTCTTGCACAAAGAAAATTAAATGTATTCACGAGAAAAAAATAACCATGATCTTGAAGAGCTGATAATATTCTATAAATTTAAGATTTGTGCTGATCCCAAAAGATTTTATATATAACGTGTTGACTGCAGACGCTGTGACGGCTCGGAACCTGGAGCTGCTAGAGAACCAGAGGGACTCCAAGAGCAACCAAACCCTATATGGTGTGCTCAACTACACACATACACCGGGAGGGGGGCACGTCTTCTGAGGTCCAACATCCTCCAGCCATCTTCAGGTAGAGTCATGCAAACGCTGCCATAGCATAAGAACTCTTTGCTCAGCGTTTACTAAGGAATTATTGTAATGTTCATAGGTTATGCAGCTGAATCGAGCATATAGTATTAGGTACTGTGCCTCGTCTACATTGTATGCGACCTCATATCACGAACAACTGAGTTTCGCCTTTCGGGCCTACGGTGCTCGCACATAGTCTGGATTGCGAACAACTTGTCCGTAAGATTTTCAGGCTCCTAAAACGTAAACTCCTTACTGAAGAGAGACATCAGATCTGTGTGTGTGTGTGTGTGTGTGTGTGTGTGTGTGAGTGTGTGTGTGTGTGTGTGTGTGTGTGTGTGTGTGTGTGTGTGTGTGTGTGTGTGTGTGTGTGATTTTTTTCTTTCGTTCATGAACTCACGTTTTTTATATGCCACTGTCTGCTTCCCATTACAGTAACTCTGTCTGGCGTTTTTTTTCTTCTTTTTTGTCAACAAACTCTTGAACGATAACCATGCAAAGTTTGTCATTACAAACCTGCGTATTCCTCACCCATGAACTTCCTAATTGTGGCAATTATTGGACTACATGTTGGGGGCATGTCAACAAAGTTAGTGCAACGTGGAGCATGTTTACTAACAAGGAACACCAAACTCAAAAACCTAACTGTGTCAGTAATGTGCTCTTGAACTGCAGTCGCTGCTAAACTTAGAAAAGAGGGGAGGGTTATCTCCCCTACAAAATTACATATGACGCCTCTTCTTCTTGCTTTTTTTTTTTAACAAACCTGTGGATAAATTTGCTGTTCAAGAAGGGGTTAGTTAAAGCTAAGGCGGTGATCAGATATAACCACATACAATACGTCAGGCAAATTTACTATGGCGTCTGGTCTGATATCTAAGCTTGTCTGCTTGCGTACTGAATCTGACAAAATGATTCGTCTTAAAATCCATGCATAAGATGCAGGAAAATTGTCTGAATATCTGTTCTCGAACACCTAGATTTCTTACTCAAGATCTGCTGTCAATGCCTAGTTCTTGCATCGTTATAGTGCTATGAACATCACCAGTCAAATTCAGAGCTTTAACTTAAACCGAGAAGCAAATGACTTTGAGATGTGTGACAGACAGTATTATGTAGACAAAAAATATGTTACGATCTTTGTCTGTGTCAGATTTGGAGACGGTAACGATGCGGCAGGACGTGGTGAAGGAACTGACGGAGAAGGAGGAGGTGTTCTATAACCTACAGGGTGTGCTGAGCAAGTTCCTGGATGTGGACCACCTCATATCCCATTGCGTGCAGATCCCCAAGGTGGACAACGTCAGGGTGGCCGAGTCCAATATTAATACCGTCATCTGCCTCAAACACGTCCTCGCCCTCGTGCCAGTGCTGCATGAGTTCCTCAAGGACTGCGAGAACCCCTTGCTTAAGGCCTACTGCAAGGTTAAGTCTTTGAATGCGAGGTTTACAGATATATGGAACGAAAGAGAAGGGAATACATTGTTATTGCTTTTTTTAAAAATACCTTTATTTCCGTTTATACTGTGGTGGCATGCTCGACAGTACCAGATCTTGTCCTGTTCCCTTGTTAGAGTATTAGTTTGTCTTGCTCATGGGGTATCACATTCGGAATGAACGAGGTAACTATAGAATGTGTTCTAAATATTGATATGATCATAATGATATAGTGATGATAAATCATTGATGATAATACAGGTGTGTGTGTGTGTGTGTGTGTGTGTGTGTGTGTGTGTGTGTGTGTGTGTGTGTGCGCGCGCGCGCGCAAATTCGAATGTGTGTGGGCATGCGTGTGCTCATGCTTGTATGTGCTTGCGACTGCACGTGCGCATGCTGGCGTGCGTGTGTGCATGCGTACGCGCGCCTGCGTTTGTGAGCGGACTTTTTTTCAAGACAGACGTTGGAAGATGCCCGTTTTGAACTAATCATGAGCAAAATCAGCGTCATCATTCACGAAGACACCATGTATCAGAAAGGAACTCTGCCTATGAGAACTCAAAAGTGCTTCGCCGTTAAGGTAACGATGACTCATTAAGACGCTTGCAAAGAGAGAAGATGGATCTTTCTGGGTGCATTGTATTATTCATGTATAACGATTTAGTATGGGAAAACTGCACCAACAGGGTCTTGAATAAAATATTTGTCGATTGAAAGTTTACAGTTTGTCCTCGTTATAATTTTTGGTTTTGTTGTTTTATTTTCTTTACTTCTTCCGTTTTTTTATGTGTTCTCCAAATTCGAAAAAATGAAATTAATCTGATAGCCCATATTGACGTACAATGGCACTACTCCTTTTTCTTAATTTTTGTTTAGTTCTTGCATTTACAACATCTTTATGGTGGCTTGATGTAATCCATGAACAAAAACTCAATAAACTGTCCCACTTTTGTTTCCTTTGCCACTTCGCTTAACGGATTGAGTGTGTGTGTGTGTGTGTGTGTGTGTGTGTGTGTGTGTGTGTGTGTGTCTGCGTGCTTTTGTACGTGCATCCGTTTTGTTTATAGTGGTGGTGGTGGTGGTGGTGGTGTGGTGTGTGTGTGTGTGTGTGTGTGTGTGTGTGTGTGTGTGTGTGTGTGTGTGTGTGTGACGACGGGTACGTACTTTTTATGGTATATGCGCATACGAGCTTTAATGTCCGTTTGAAACAATTACTATTCAAAGTCATGTCCAATTTCTTGACTTTGCACAAATGTGCATAAGAATGATACCTGCCTGCACATTTTCATTTAAATGAACAATTATTTATCAGAAAGTCAAAACTAGGTGGTTGACACTTTCGTTAGAATCTTGTTCAAGCCTTCAAATGTATTTATGTAACAGCTATTTTGATCAAGTCTTCAAATGCATTTTACGTAACAGGTATTTTAATCTATCATTATCATTTCATTACAGCCCAAGGTCAATGGTGAGTTAATATTTTCTACAGTTCATCTTTCCTTGTTGTACATTGTAAGAGTTCAGACTTTGATGTTGAAGATGTTGGTTGGTCAGTTGGGTATGTGCTCATTTTCGTCGTTGAACAACAACGAAAAAGAAAAGATAAATTGACTACTGTGTGCATTACTGTTTTCTGTTGGTCGTTCTTCTGTACATCTGATCCTCTGTCTGTGATTGCGTCTTTTTCAGTCTTTTTCGTGTTTTATATGTCTGTCTGCTTGTCTGTCTCGGAAAGAAATGAGGCATGTAAATGACGCGATTGCTTACATAAAGTTGGCTGATCGTCAACTCTAGCAAAAAGAAAAAAAAATCCCAAGAAGAAGATACGTTTAAGTAGCCTTAATTGTTTAAGTAACTGTTGCTTTTCATGTTTTAAGATTATTTGCCAGTTACTTTGTCATTGAAGAGTTTTTATCTCTTCACCTTGTGCAAAGATATGAATTCCAAATATGTTTTGGCTAATTCCTAACAAACATCTGACTGATTTTATTGTCCTCGGCACCCTCTATCACCTTCTGCCTGTTTGTCTGTCAGTCTTCTCCCCCACCTCCTTCTCTTCTCTTCAGTTTCTTTATCTCTCTTTCTCTCTGTCTCTGTCTCCCTCCCCCTCATTCTCTTCATCTCTCTTTGTCTCCTTCTTCTCTCTCTCTCTCTCTCTCTCTCTCTCTCTCTCTCTCTCTCTCTCTCTCTCTCTCTCTCGTTCGCTTGCTCGCTCGTTCATGCCAAGTATACCCGTTCACCTCCCCTTTGCCCGTTGTGTTGAATTTTTGAGTGTGCACGTGCTAAACATACAGAAAGTACGTATTTTTCCGACCAGTCTGGATCTGTGTATGTAAGTGCACACTCACGCATGCTTGATCATACCTTTTCATCTAACAGGGCTGTTGGACGTTGCCAGAAGAGCGTATACAGAAATTGTGGATGACATTACAGGTAATCGCGTTTGCTACTCCACATATAGGTATTTAATCGTAGTTGAATATTGGAGATGTTAAAATACAGAACAAAATGATGGCAGTTTCACATTATGTTCTAAATCTTATGGCAATTTTATTGAATAAGAATTTTCATTTAACTGTGATATTCAAGGAACAACTCAGTTCAGGTTTTTTTAGAAAGCCGACTGGCCTTTATCATTGAAATCTCAGATCATCTAAGTGTGGAGGTCGCAGCTGTAAAGGGGGCTTTTTTAAGTGTGGCTTGGATTTACCCTGCCATTTACGCTGCTATGCTCCGTCTTCACGAGCAACGCACACTGTTCTCTTGTTTCCAGTACAAGTACGGATCACTCTCTCTGTCTCTGTCTCTGTCTGTCTGTCTGTCTGCCTGTCTCTCTCTCTCTCTCTCTCTCTCTCTCTCTCTCTTTTGGTTGCCTTTTTGATTGGATGTGTATTTAATCTTTTCTGTCCGTTTCTTGTTTGTTCCAATCCTCGCAGCCCCTCTCAACCGCTCCACGCCCACCTCACCCTATGTTTTTGCATTTTGTGCACAACATGAGTTTAGACATACATGTGATTTCCTGTGGGTAAGGGGTCAGAGGGAGGGAGATGGAAGAGGAAACCTTCACCCTTTTACGCAATAGGCACGGCAGGACATTGAATATCACACTCTCAGGAGGTAAATCCGAGGCACTCGTCTCTCGACTTTAAAGTTATGCATATTCCATCATGACACCAGTTGACTAACTGACCGCTCAGTAGTCTCGAGGTTACCAGAGGGGTAAACTATTATGTCCCACAGCTGTGATCAAACAGCTGGGCCAACAGTACAACCTGCCCATGAGATCAGCCTTCAGCACGGTGAGGGGCTTCTACATCCAGCTGCCCTGTGGAGGCAAGGATAGCCTTTCGGCCAAAGATCTGCCTCCAGTCTTTGTCAAAGTCACCAAGGTCAAAAACACGTTCAACTTCACCACTCCAGACCTGGTCAGTGGCTCAGCTTTCATACTGGACTATTCAAAGATGGGTGACCACAGAAGCAATATTTTCAAAAAGATATTTGCTCTCAAAGTGGATTTTGTTTTTTTGCCTCTCGTTTTTTTATGTTTTTGTTTTCAATAACAGGTATAGCAAAGTTCAGTGTATCTGGTATGTCACACTGGAAAGGAAATAGATACTGGAATTGTTTACATTATGTTTCATTGCAGGAAAAATAGATATGTCCGAACAGCGCAAAAATATTGTTTTATAACACTATCTTTAAACATATGACAGACAGTACATTGATCATCACGTCATTTCCTTCAGTGTAGATTTAGTCCCAAGACACCTGTGTGCTTAAAAAAAAAAAACTAGAACCGTTTTATTCCTATGCAAAAAAAAAAAAGTTGAATTATAACATCAAACAGCTTTCCAGTCATTCTTGGTATTCATTTCTGTGTCCCATTTTGTACAGCATTTTCTTCAAATGTGATTATCTACGAACATATAATAGTTTTCACCCTTAGAAATGGACATGATCGTTTTGAAACATAAATTCATATCGAAACATCTACCCTTGTCAACTATGATCTTTGTTGTTGATTTACGACCAGAACAGAGAACAAAATCTATATCAATATTGTACTTTTGCGTAAATTGTTCGTAAGAAATAAAACTAGCGTTTATCAAGAGGAAATAATGACCCATGCAATAATTATATTCCTTTGTCGTCCATGCTTTTCTCACGGTAACTTGCTTTTTCCCCCAATCAGTATTCTATCATTCATTGTAAAACACTGTTTCTGCAAGCAGTTCCCCGGAATTCTTACGATTAACTTTGTAGAAAAAAACATGCATGCATTAAAAACTTTTGTCCACTGTTATGTTTGATTTAGAAAAAGAAGAAATGATATCTGTGCCATATCTTTTCAATATCTTTCGTAAGGAGAAATTTAAATGTTGGGATGGGTCTTCTGTTTGTGGTTAGTTGTCTGAATATTTCGTTGCCAGGTTAATTTCACTGTAAACGCGAAGGCTTTCAGTTCCTTTTTTTTTTTTTTTTTTTTTTAGAAACTTTACTTATGAGACGAAGACCTTCACCAATCAAACGGTGTCAGCGTTCCCTCTTACCCCTCCGCTTCCTCCCACCTCCATCATCTACTTTCTTTAAATATTTCTTTCTATCCAGTCTCTCTCTCTCTCTCTCTCTCTCTCTCTCTCTCTCTCTCTCTCTCTCTCTCTCTCTCTCTCTGACTCCCCCTCTCCCCCCTCCCTCCTGATTTGCTTCATTTTCGTCGCATCTTGCAGATAAGGTAGATTAATGTAGTCATTATATATTAATGTATCACGACAGCTTTTTTTTCTCTGTCTCCAGTTTAGTGCCTCTCTGTTTATACTCGCAAATAAATCGTAAAAATTTTTAGAAAATTGATCATTGTAATTAATATTGTTCGGCCCATTTTTCAATGGCGAGTATTCATCTGTTTCATTTTCAGATTAAGCTGAATGGTGAGTTTTTCTTTTCTTTTGCATTCGTCCATCAGTAACGTTGTCATTAAAAAGAATATGTAAATGTGCCAGGCCATCAGTCCTTCTGTATATAAGCTACGTACCTATCTCATTATTATGTTCTTGGTCTTTCTGTCCGTACGCCCTCTGCATGACCATCTGTCTGTCTGTCTGTCTCTCTCTCTCTCTCTCTCTCTCTCTCTCTCTCTCTCTCTCTCTCTCTCTCTCTCTCTCTCTCTCTCTCTCTCTCTCTCTCTCATCATTTTGATGACAAACCGGATTTTGTGTTCAAGGTACTCACAGATTTCATTTTCATAAAATGTCAGTTGGTTACATTGTTTGCCGGGTGACATATCTGTGTGTTTTGCTAGGCACCTGACGCACATAGTAAAAAGGTTTTGATATAGCTTTGCAGATAGTAATATTCATTATTGTCGGTATAGACGAACACATCCGCTCAATTTCAAGTGTTCACCATATCAAGATTCAACCGAAGATATTTTGTACTTTTTTTTCTCCACATTTAAGAGACATTAGGAAAGTATGTACTATATAAGTATCTCAAAGATCCATGGTTATTCAGATTAGTTACGTGATTATCAGTAATAAAAAAACAACAACAACAACAACAACAACAACAAAGCACTGATAAATCTTCGCTAGTGGTATGCAGCGTATTTTGAAAGACGAAGTAATCATGTGACATCATGCGCATGCGTGTGTGGTTTATGCCATGTTTAAGTGTTTCACACCCATTGTAAGATGCGTTGGCCTTAAAGAATAACATCTGAGTCATAATGTCTCTTACTATTTTAATTAGTTGTCTGTCAGAGTGTATCAGCACGGTGTATTTGATGTCTGATCTCTTAAATGCGTATTGTGTTTTTTGCTGGCATGTCCGTGTTTTAGTATATGGGGAGGAGGGAAGATGGTGAGAAAGAGAGAGAGAGAGAGATAAATAGAGAGAGAGAGAGAGAGAGAGAGTGTGTGTGTGTGTGTGTGTGTGTGTGTGTGTGTGTGTGTGTGTGTGTGTGTGTGTGTGTGCGAGCGCGCGTACTCGTACTCACATGCGTTCTTGCGTGAGTGGACAATTACATGGGTGTGGTGTACGATTGTGGAAAGAGAGAGAGAGAGAGAGAGAGAGAATAACTGTCACATTCATTTTTCTTTCAGATCGCGTGGAAAATTCCCTGGATGAAATATACCTAATGACAAACATGTAAGATATTGATTGCAGACTTGTTTTCAATTGGATGCTAAAGAAGTAGTAAATAAAGAAATGCCTGTTTTGTTCCTGGTTTCGGGCAATCGGAATCTCTTCCACTTCCTGTGTCTCCCTTGTTTTGAATATTGATAGGCGAATTATTTGCTATTCGGCAAGGTTCGAGTTCGTAATGACTGACATGATAGTTCATTAGTAACAATACACACACTCAACAGACATGAATATGCCATTATGAAAGAATGAACATAAACCACACCGTGTGTATTGTCCCGTTCTTGTGGATTTGCACAATAGATAGATGTCACGAAAATTCCATGAAAATCCTTCTTAATCTCGGGCAGTTTTGCTTATTCCAAACCGACATGAATAGAGTGCAAGAGAACATGCAGTTATTTTATGCAGTGCCTCTATGGTACAAGCATGTAACAAATATCATGCTCATTGTATAACTGGTATGCTTAGTTGTCGGCGCCTTGTCTATGTAATTTTGCCTAGCTGGCGCTGTTTATCGTTCACATGCGACCGTAACCTATACTGAATGAAACTGAGTTTTACTACTCTCTCTCTCTCTCTCTCTCTCTCTCTCTCTCTCTCTCTGTCTCTCTCTCTCTCTCTCTCTCTCTGTCTGTCTGTCTCTCTCTGTCTCTCTCTCTCTCTCTCTCTCTCTCTCTCTCTCTCTCTCTCTCTCTCTCTCTCTCGTTCGCTTGCTCTCTTGTTTCTTCGTGTGTCTGTGCGCATGAAGGTATGAATATATCCATGTAAGTTGCATGCAGATGGCTCCAAAAATGAAGAGGGAGTTCCAACTGCTAAGTACTGTGTCACTGATCCCTTTCAGAGATATATAAATGCATTCACACGTACAGCTCCATTTATATTGCTCACAGCTCACAGCATTGATCCTGGCACTTAGAACGGCCTCTAGATCAAAACATAAATACTCCCTCATTCTCTCTGACGCCCGTTCCGTTTGGAAGTCATTGTTGACTGTGACTTCAAGCAGCACCCCCAACTGCTGAATTTGTTTGAATTGTACACTTCTCTGAAATCTGATATTTTTTTTAAAATTCGGATTACCGATCATGTCGGCGCTGGAGGCAGTGAAGTTGTCGATCAATTTGCCAAGAATGATATCAATTAAAAATTGAGTAGACACTCAGTCCCAAACACTGATCTGAAATCCAAAGCTCAGCTTATGTTAAAGACCCCTGCTAAAATGAATGGAACTCGCAGACGGATAACAGACTCTTCCAGATCAGTCCTAATCTTAAAGAGATTTTACAGTGTGCCACTGACAGCCGATAAGAAGAAGAAACAGTCTTGTGCCGTTTGCACATGGGTCAATCCTTTCATACCCACTAGTATCTTTTGAAATGTGAAGAAGCTCCTTGGTATATTGTGCATTCCATGTGGGATACCATTCGGTATAAATCATGTTCTTACAGAATGATGGGGACTTCCATGATGTCAGATATAAACATGTTACAGCAGATTCCATGAAAACCCAGTTCAGAGATGTCTCACCTGGTGTGATTTGTTTTTAAGTTTCTGAAGGAGATAAACATTTTTTGTCCAAGATTTTACGGAAGAAGGATTTTTAACAAAATTCGGGTTGTTTTAATGATGTGTGTGTGTGTGTGTGTGTGTGTGTGTGTGTGTGTGTGTGTGTGTGTGTGTGTGTGTGTGTGTGTTTAAAATCTGTTTTGAGAGCCGCCTCCAACGAAATAGCGGTCCAGATATGGTGTCGTCTGGGCTATAAGCAATAAGATTTCTGTCTCTTAGATGTTGAGAAGTCGAGGGCAAAATAGAAGAACAAAAAATGCCTACCGTTTTTCAGTCCCGCTGTTCTGCACCGTCTCGTAAGATGCAGTGGCACTGTCAATAAATCAGCTTGCACAACAGCAGCCATCAGGAGACATGACACAACAGTGTGGATGAAATAACCGGAGTATATTATCGACACTGATATAATTTCCTGGCCTTTACCCAGTGCATTTGTGTGTGTGCGTGTGTGTTTAAGAATGTGCACGCGCCAGCTATGCCCGGAAAAAAAGAGCTTAGAAAGAAACTTGTATGCGATAGAAAATCTGACTGGATTCTGTTTGACTCATTGTATGTTTGAACTTAGGAAATCATAAACTTATGCAAGACTTTCTGGAGGTTCTACACAAATAGCTTGTATAGATACTCTTCTTTTTACTGACCGCAACTCAGTCGTACTGATAAGACTTCGTTCTTCATTTTCATTAATTCACCCAGCTATCCCTCCCTCAGCTTGGCTTTCTGCACTCCGCACCCTCGACCTTCTCTGGAAAAGAAAAGACCCACGTCTTACAAGCAAAGATACAAACCAAAGCAGACAAGCAGATCGTTTGTTGGTTGACACACAGATACACACCAGCGAACTTGCGTACACGTGACCTCTATTCATGATCGCGCAATTTCCACGGCTTGATCGATCCGAACTCCGAGTATTGCTAGTCATTCTTCCCTCACCCCATTTCTCCCTGTTAACCACCCTGACACCACCATACTCGTTTGTCATTCAAACCTAAGCTTTGATCCATTCTTCAACCCCTGCCCGAATTCGGAGCTCAGAGGAGCACAAGGGAGCACAAGACGGTGCTGCCCTTTTCGTAGTCCGTTTGTCTGTCTATGTGCCTAGACAGGGGTGTTTGTCTGTCTGCCTGGAGAGGGCCTGCAGTCAAATAGTTATAACGTTAGGTCGGATGTTAACGACTTGTAAACTCTTCTTGTCTACCTTATGTTAAATAGGCACCTGATTAAGATCAAGGAGGACTACCTGGTGGGGGTTAAGCTTCACCTTCGTTAATGCTACACCCTCTATAATGCCGAGCCCTTGACATGAAGAACTTGTGACAGTTCATTGCCCCGGCGGCCATTAGTTGTGGGGCTTTGGTTTTTATGTCGCAAAATAAGTCGTAAACAGCTGGGCGGATAGTCATGAAAATATAGACTTAGTTGGGTACTTATCCACAAAAGACTTTAGTTCTGAAGGCAAATCTAACAAACTGGTGGAGGCCAAATCGTTTGCAAACGAATAAAAGCAGCTGTCACAGCGAAGGGGGAGGGAGAGGAGTGGGGAGGGGGCGGCGGTGGTCGAAATGTTCAGAAGCAGATATTGTGGTAATGTGGTTTTTGTTTGCCAACTATAGCATCCTTTGAGACAATCGAATAGTAAACATATCTGATAGCAGTCGGGAAGTGAAAGGTTCGAGCCCTGGTAGTATGTAGTCAGTGAAGTGTGCAGAACCTTTTTCTTATGTACATGTAGGAATGAATCAGACGTGCACTTTGAAACCCATTTAACCACATCAGAGCTGGTGGGATACGGGAAACACAGATATACCCGGCATGCACCAGGACAATTGAAAAGGAGATGGCCTTGCTGGGCATTCCCTATTGCTGACTGAAATGCCATAATGAACAATAGGAAGATAGAAACAGCATGACTGAGCATGTACGTGTCTGCTGCAGCATTGCTGCGGCCTGTTTCCTCTGTGTGTGCGTGTGTGTATGCGTATGCGTGAGTGTGTGTGTGTGTGTGGGTG
>JADBJO010003089.1:152500-170000 GCA_016801955.1 Conus betulinus
TCAGATTCATAGAGCCTGAGTTGCAAGATTCCTGCGAGAAGAGTATATGTAGTTTCTATTTCGTATCTTCAGTACACATTCCAAACAATGTGAAATCGACTGAAGAACTTTTTTTTTTCCTCAAGAAGTTATGAAAGGGCATCCACCTTTTTCTGAGTAAATATCTAATCTATAGTTTGGGTCAGTGCCTTTTTCACAGTTCTGAAGAAGGAATCTTTGATTCCTCGACATACGCCGAATGGTAAATCCATGTAATTATAGAACTAAAGCGAAAAGCGAATCCACCCAATTTTTGATCAAACCCCCTGGTCAACAGGCCCAGAATTTTATCTTACAGAGAATGTGGCTCACCGTATTCACCATAAGTGTCAATAAACGAAGAACATAGTAGAGCAATCCAGTATCATTGAATTTTTTCCTTCAAGCACAGTGATGACATTTCGTCCCAAGGGACCTCGAGCTGTTGATAAACATGTTGTTACTAAGAAGTTGGTCATAAAATTGTACAACAATTCCTCTCTCAAGGACAAGTTCCGTAGCTTACGAATCCTTATGAGACAAATCATCGCTATTAATTTCGTTTTCAGGTTTCATGGAAGGAACAAGAGGGGGGGGGGGCGGGGGTTAGCCTACGCCTTCATTTTATAAATTGAACTCTGGTTACTGTTTGGCCAGTTTAAGAAGGACAGGAGGAAGAATCATCATCAGTGTGTGGACGTTGCAGAGCGGGAAATCGACGTACCTGAGGCAGGTGGCCCTGCTGCAAATCATGGCCCAGATAGGCAGCTTTGTGCCGGCAGAGTATGCCTCCTTCCGCCTCACGTCACACATCTTCTCCCGCGTCGGTAGTGACGACGACATGGAGACCAATTCCTCCACCTTCACCTTGGAGGTAAATGTTTCCTTGTCGTAGCGACAGAATCATCATCATCAGCAGCAGCAGTAGTTGAAGACAAAGTTGCCGTAGCATCAGTAGCATTGCCACCATCAGCAGCTATCAGAATGGCACAGCAAGATCAGTCGTGGTATACGTAGCGACGAATGCAGAAAACAGTAGTAGTAGTAGTAGTAGTAGTAGTAGTAGTAGTATAGTACGCGTAGTAACAGTGGTAGTAGCTTTAACAGCAATAGAAAAAAAAAGATTTCAATGTTACTTTCTTCAGCACAATGATAATATCAACCTTTCTCTTCCAAAGTTTATGGAGGAGAGTGAAGACATGGGTATCTTACTTTTCAGAGGAAAATGTTGAAATTATGACGCGCCAACTCTGTGATTTCTATTTTTTAAAACAGTTTTACTTTATCTCAGTTGACTGACAACGTTACAGTCCTATTTTTTCTATCACTTTTAAAACTAATGGCTACAATGATCTACGAAGTAGAACATTGAAGGCCAGTTTAACAGCCTGAAGTTTCGCGAGAGAGAGAGAGAGAGAGAGAGAGAGAGAGAGAGAGAGAGAGGGTGTGGAAGTGGGAACACGAGAAGAAGGGGAAACGATCAAAAGCGATGTGTGATGGAACAATCTTTAACATTTCACTTGGCTTTTTTATGTGTGAATTAAAAAGCCAACAAAGGACCAAAATAATAGTTATTTGAAAAACAAACAAATTACATTCAGTAGTCTGCAGATCACGCTTTGATTTTGTCAGTGTCGCAAACACAAATTTCAGTGGGTTTTTTTTTGTTGTTCAAACTTTCATAGTTGCACCTGCATGTATGCTTCAATCCTTAAATTTACAAGAGGGAAGAAATATCAGCGGAAAAACAAGACAAAGAATACTATAAATTAAAACAGAGAGCGTTTGAATTCTATTTCCATTTTTGAAATGGTGTTTGAATTAAGTTTTCGTACCTTCCATCGACTTACCAAGTATTATCTGGGACATTTCTCAGATATCCTCTGATAATTCATTTGTCTTGCTGTCATGTTCCTTGAGCATTTGGTACAAAGAATGTCATGTCGCTTGATTTTTATGTTGAACGTAATTACATTGAATATTTTTTTTGTACTTTTCTTAGAATGAAATTATAGCTCCTACATTAGAATGAAATTATAGCTCATACATTTACATTGAGGCCTCTTGGCTGTCTAGATACGATTTCAACGCTGTAACAAATCACCCTTTGTGCATTTCAGATGAAGGAGAGATCAACTACATCACTCAGAATGCTACTAACAATTCACTCATCATCATTGACGAGCTTGGTAGAGGTAACGCTCCCACTCTGTTTTCGCTGATCTCGCTTTGGAAAAGTATAAATTGTCTATTAAGTAGAAAATTATAAAATAATGAATTCGTGAGCTTTCTATACGTTCATGCAACTGTCTTTTCTGTTCACATCTCTGTCCCCGTCTGTCTGTCTGCCTGCCTGACTGCCTGTCTGTCTGCTCCCCCCCCCCCCCCCCCCCCCCCCCCCCCCTCTCTCTCTCTCTCTCTCTGTCTCAGCAGCTAATATTCTATCTGAACAAAGCATTCAAGAGAAGAACTCTGTATTTAACATAGTTTTGTAATAATTCTTGAGATTTATATCTTTTCCATGTACACCCCCCTTCTAAGGGGCTATCTTTATGTCTCAGCAGCTCTGTTATCTCTCTCTGAACAAAGCATTCTCTCTCTCTCTGCAACTCTGTATTAACATAGTTTTGTAATAATTCTTGAGATTTTATATCTTTTCCATGTACACACCCCCCTTCTAAGGGGGGCTATCACCTTTATGAATAAAATCTCTCTCTCTCTCTCTCTCTCTCTCTCTCTCCTCTCTCTCTCTCTCTCTCTCTCTCTCCTCTCTCTCTCTCTCTCTCTGCAACTAATGTTATATCTGAACAAAGCATTCAAGAGAAGAAGTCTGTATTTAACATAGTTTGGTAATAATTCTTGAGACTTTATATCTTTTCCATGCCACACCCTTCTAAGGGGCTATTGCCTCTTATGAATAAAATCTCTCTCTCTCTCTCTCTCTCTCTCTCTCTCTCTCTCCTCCTCCCCCTCTCTCTCTCTCTCTCTCTCTCTCTCTCTCTCTCTCTCTCTCTCTCTCTCTCTCTGTGGGTGGTGTGTGTGTGTGTGTGTGTGTGTGTGTGTGTGTGTGTACGTTTGTGCGCGCGCGCGAACATGTATGTGTTCTCTACCTGACGATAGTGCGCTAATGTGCGTGCACACGTGTTTATGTGGAAGTATACATATTTTTTTCCTTCTCTTTTTTTTCTCAAGTGATCGATCGTCTCATTTTCTCTCCCATGGCCCATTTTTGTGTTATGTTGTTGCCTTTCCTTCACAACTGATCTCAAACACATACAGACATCCACCACCACCACCACACACCACCCTCCCCCCACACACTTCCTTTAGCACATCTGCTCATGTACGTTGTTTAGTTGTTAAATTTCCTAGGCCCTTAAATGATTTATAGGACAAATGAATCTCTAGAACTGTTAACTAAATACGTTTTTCAATAAAGACTGGTTAATTCTTTTGGGAAGTGGCGGGTCAGTTATTTTTCTAACAATCCATACAGAACGGAAAGGCGCTGCTCTTTCCTCCATTCCTTCTTTTCCCCCCTCAAAAAAAAAAAAAGAGGGTAAGATGTTTGTGTGTGTGTGTGTGTGTGTGTGTGTGTGTGTGTGTGTGTGTGTGTGTGTGTGTGTGTGGGCGCGCATGGGCATATGTGTTTGTCTCTGTGTGTGTATGAAGAGGTAGGCCAAAAGCGAAGATTGTCACCTCAAAAAAAAAGAAAACATTCTGTGACCCCCCTCCCTGATTCACCCAGAACAATTATTAATCAAATGTATTTTCTGCTGTACTCTCAGGTACCAGTGCACAGGAGGGGGTTGGAATCTGCTGGGCCGTTTGCGAGTACCTCCTCAAAACAAAGGTGAAATAAGTATAAGGAACCAGCTGGCGTCAGAAAGATCAATATAGTTAAAAACTCACCTGTATGTGGAGGGATAAGTGGGATCCGTGGGATGAACAGAGCAATAAACGTTCGAGTAACTCTGCCTAGAATATTCAAAATTTAAAGGACAGATGGACAGATCTTATAGTATTTATTGTTTTGCCATGTTCGCGTATGCCAGCGCTTTTATATGAATAGAAAATGTTATGATTACGTTTATCCAAGAGACTTCAGTTGAAAGAAAACTAGTGTTGCGACGATCCCAAGTAGTTGAAAGTACGGGTATTTTGAAAAAAGGGAAATAATCCTCATGAACAGCAGCGTTCGAAGCATTTCTTAACTCGGCCCTACCAAAGGATTGCATCTGTTCCTCCACGTTCTACTTTAGAGCAGCCGACGCCAGAGTTTTCTACTCTGTCAGCCTTGGAATGTAAAGCGCGTGTTCTGAGAACTTGTCCTTAACATAATAAACAATAATTATGCTTTGAATATGTGATCAGTGTATTCTAAACAGCCAAAGACTGAAAGAATATATGGCACGACTCTCTTACTAAGATTGAAAGAATAGATACTCTAGCACGACTTGCCTACTCCGTATAATCATTTTGCCATTGTGATTTATGCCTTCTCGTTATGTTTGTCATTATATGCCAAAGGCTTAATTACAAATAGATTTGTGTTGTGATTTAAATGTCTGAAAATAAGGGAGAACAAATGACAGCGTGCTGTGTGTATACGAGTGTGTGTGTGTGTGTGTGTGTGTGTGTGTGTGTGTGTGTGTGTGTGTGTGTGTGTGTGCATGCATGCGTGTTTCCTGTTGTTAAGGTTAATGTTTTTATCAAGACATGGTTATTTTTTTTTTTAAAGTGCTCGGTACAGACTTCATATGTATAAATAAAGTCAAAGTAATCGCTCCGTTTTTGTTTATGTGTTTGCACGCGCGCACGCGCATTTGTGTATGTGTGTGAAATTTTAACATCGGCATTTTGTGTGGGACGAAAAAAATCATAGGACCTATTCAGCCCTTCCCTGTATGAAGATGTCAATGAATCGTAAAGGATGTTAATCTGCGATTAATCACTTTTTTTTCCAGCATTTACAAAAATGATGCATAAGCGGATAGAAAATGTAATGGGCTACAGCAGTTGCTTTATAAACTGAAAAAAATTAGTTGTCAGATAACATCATATGGAAATACTAAAACAAATATGAGATTGTTCTTTTTTTTTAAATAAAAATTAGACCATTTGTGGCAGGTTCTACCAATTAAACATGCAATGTAGATGAATGTTTCACAAAAGTATATAACTAAGTCGTCACACACAGATATTCCCGATATACCGAATTACGTAAGTTTGTCACTTCAGGTGAACCAAGTAAGTAAAGCCACCTTAAAGTAGCAAAATAGTCTGCCTTGTTTCAACAGTTACAGCTCATTAAAGTAGGCGCTAATCAACAAAATATCCAAAATGGTTGTTTTAATTAACTAGTGCAACACATGATGCATGTAAATATGACGTTATTCTTTACATCAGAAAAGGGGAGGGGGGGGGGGGGGGGGGGGGTAGGGTAGAGAAAGGGGTGGGGCGACATATAGATACTTGAAGGCCACTGGAGAAATAGCTGGTCATAAAAATATTTTAGAAACAAGAACTGCGGTGCTGTGCTTACCGCCAGGTAGGCTTTCTGTGCTTGTCGTTTGTTGGATTACAGGTGTCATTCTGTGCTTGTCGCTTATTGTGTTACAGGGGACCTCTAGATTAGTCTTAACCGTATACGTGAAGATGCCACTGGGACACTTGCTATATTTTTCTTTTTCTTTTTTTCTTACTACAGCACCACCCCTGAAATATGACACTTAATGTTGATTATTATACAGAAGAAATAGTGTGTTGCTGGAATTGTATCTGCAGGCCTCTCACCTTTCCTAAATGTCCCACCAAACCTTTGCTCTTTCATCTTCCTACAGCTGTGTATTCATCACAAGTGAGTCAAAAGAGGCAAATATGTATTCTCGTTTTTCCATGCTGTTCCAGGCGTTTACATTTTTCGTCACCCATTTCTCAGAACTGACCACCATGGACGGGCTTTATGCCAATGTGGAAAAAAGTAGGTTTATGTTACACAGTGTGTGTGTGTGTGTGTGTGTGTGTGTGTGTGTGTGTGTGTGTGTGTTTGTGAAAATGAGAGAGAGAAAAAGAAACAGAGGAAATGAATTAGAGATACGCACGAGCGCGCGCGCACACACACGCAAACACACACATGCATGCACACGCTCACACACTCGCACACACATACATACATATATACACACACACACGCGCGCGAAAGTCCAGTTCTTATTCACATATCTCAGGCTTCACATGCGTAAGCATGACTTCGTAAATATAAATACTTTCTGATGCTTTTGCACTTAATTATCAAAACCAAACAAATATGCGTGAAGACGCAAAAACAGAGATAGACCACACTGTGATGGTCAATGTTCGCTTTCTTAACATGTCTATACATTCATGGTTTCAGTTATAGATTGCAAGCTTGAACACTTTTACCTTCTACTAAAGATGTGCTTGACTATCTTTATGATTCACCAGCTACTTCTTTGAGGTCCATCGGTCGTTCAGTCGCGAAGGCAGCTGTGAGAAAATCACGTACACACACGTCATGTCCCGTGGCAAGACGCAGGAGAAACACTATGGTTAGAGCTGTGTGTGTGCTCATTCTTTTGTTCTTCAATTGAAAATCTGTTCATTTTAATTGAATTTATGACAGGAAAACGGAAAGCGTCTGCGTGTGCGCGCGTGTGTGTGTGCGTGAGAGAGAGAGGGAAAGAGAGACAGACAGACAGAGAGAGAGAGAGAGAGAGAGAGTGTGTGTTCCTCAATTTAACGTCTTCTCACTAAAAGTGATATCAGACTATGTGTTAATGGTGTGTGTGGTATACAGATGCGTGCTCATGAAAAAAACGGTGGAGGGATAGGGGAAAAAAGTGTGTAGCACTTTTGAATACTACTACGTGTTCAAAAAAAAAAAACTAGATAAAACCAATAAAGATAAATGCCAACTGGACTGGACTCTGTAAGAAACTTTGACTAACTAATCTGAGAAACGAATAATCATTCATTTTAGAGAGTGGTGACGTCGATCTATCCGTAATATATACTATTACCACCAGCCATGATGATCAAGTTCTTTGTTTGGGGCAATGAATTAACAAATGTGAAACACTTAGTGCATTTCCACGCAGTCATCTAACATTTCTACTGAATTTTGTTTTCAGTAAATTTAAATGTAACCTGTGAATTAATTATAAGCTTCTTACATTTCTAGGTATATGAGTTAAATAAGTTTTTGCTGTTTTATTCTGTGTTCCAGAACTGTATGCAATACAGTTATATAACAGTACTGAGATTCCGAGTTCTTTAAGGACTGTTGGAAGCTTTTCTCAGTCTGTTTGTCAGTTAAGGAATAGCGTTCTGAAAGATCTAAAGGTATATTAAGTGAAGTTGTGCTTTCCATATTTCCAGCTGCTCTTTTTGCTGCGTGATCAACCTTTCATTTGATACAATTCCACTGTGAGATGGTACCCAGTATAACGTAACAGTGATGCCTTTAAGTGATAAAAGGTGAATGACATGGTTAATTTTAACTTAATGTCAAGTCGAAGTTTTGAATTTTGGGACTGGATGGCACCCAGAACGGTTTGCTATCGGTACACACAAGAATTCGACATGAATTTAGGGGGAAATGTAAAATAAATTCCAAAGACATGAAAATGGCGATGAGCTCTGCACTAAATATGGAAAGGTTTTTTTACCAAGATTATAGAGTTTCTCTTCATTCAAATCTGGAATAATGAAAGCAGCACCTGCAACATTATCGTCTAAAACTGAGCCATCAGTGAAAATCTTCATATAATTTCTGTAATTTTCATCCAGATGAATATTGACAAAATTTTGTAATAGAAAAGGGATCCCTTTTTTTGATATTTCATTGGAACTGATATTAAAAGAGGCATTTTTTGCACCCACCTGGGAATTGGTGAAAAGGATGGTTAAGAAGCAATGTTAGTGATTTCAGAGTCTATTATGTTTGGATGGGAAAAATATAGACTTAATAGTTTTTAATGATTGGATTTCTCGCGCTCGTTTAGCAAAATCTACTTCAGATTTAAAAGATACCTCGTTTGTACAGAATTTGTTCAAGGTAAGACTATTTAAAGCAAATTTTGAGGCAGATGCTTTTTCTTAACTCTTCAAGAGGTAGTATTCCAGCTTTTGAGGCAGATGCTTTTCTTAACTCTTCAAGAGGTAGTATTCCAGCTTCACTATAAGTTCCTAAGTTAGATGCATGTGTGGGAACACCCAGAGCAAGTTTATAAGCCTTGCAGTCAATACTTTGTAATTTATTCACAAGATATTGGCGCGCGCTAAAAAAGACTCTTGAGCATAAATAAGCCGTGTGTGTGTGTGTGTGTGTGTGTGTGTGTGTGTGTGTGTGTGTGTGTGTGTGTGTGTTGTTGTTGTGTGTGTTTTCTTTTGTGTTTTACTATATCACAAGTAGTGAAAAACAATGTTCAAACTTCTTGCGCTTCAGAAATTTTTTAAGCGGCAGATGAATCAGTTTTGTTATATAGTTATCAGCATAAACATTACTATACTTATTGTTTAAGCTTAAATACTTCAGCCAATTCATTCATTAATCAACGTATTCGTGTCCAGATCTCTAATAAAAATAAGAAGCAAAACCCTTTTGTGTCAGGTCTGAAAATTAGCAGAGATGTCAACAATGCCTGCCGATGTTCTGAAGGATGCACAACAACTGGCTCATCACCTCGATATCCTCAGAGAGGTCAGTGCCTGGATTGATACTTTTGTTATACTCTTTTCTTATTTAAAATTCACGCGTGATTGCTATGAGTATAACCCAAGGGTTTGAAGTAGGTTTGTTGTTATGCTGGATACAACGTGTAAAGCTGTAACTGAATCGACGCCCATTTTCGATGCCCGTTTGGAAATAGCTCAGTTAGTAAAGCGTTGGACTTGCGATTGTGGTGATCCTGAGGTTGCGGGTTTGAATCCCAGCTTGGCCCTTCGCTGTACAGGGTTTTTCCTTCAGGATTAACGTCGGTTCGGTCTCCATTTCCTTCAGAGCCCGTCGGATGAGATTGTGAACCGAGGTTCTGTGTGTGAACGCAGAAGATACCAGTTTTATACGGAGACACGTGAACACATAGCGTACATGCTCTGTGAAAAGCCGAACGAATGAATGAAAAACGGAAGGACAGGGGAAATGACTGTACGTAGCGGCAGCAGTTGTCAGCTCTTCAGTCGGCCAGTTGTGTTGAGGACAAAGTGGTTTGCAAGTCGCTAAGAGTTTGGTCTCTAAGTGTGGAGGGTGCAAAATAGATACTCTCAGTCATCATCATCATCATCATCATCATCATCATCATCATCATCATATCATCATCATCATCATCATCATCGTTGTTATCTTCATCTTCATTATCACCTGATCTTCTTGTCATTCAGGTAAGATCAGTGCATTGTTAGGTCAGTACCATCTTCCAACCCCTCTCTCCCCCCGCCGCCTGCGTGCCCCATTCCTTTGTGATGATTTTTCTAAGATGAGTGATAAATATGTTTGAATTCTGTTGTATATCAACTCCAGTGAATATGAACGTTCATTCTGAATGTAACTACTATTGTAACAACGTGCATATTCACTGATTTAAAGTGTAGATAAAAAAGAAAAGGCACGCTCATTCGCAGACACGTGCGTAACAGCGCAAAAGCTAACACACACACACACACACACACACACACACACACACACACACACACACACACACACACACACACACACACACACACACACACACACACACACACACACACACACACACACACACACACACTCGCACGCACGCACGCACACACACACGCGCGCGCGCGCGCGCGCGTTCATCCACACAAATATACAAACACACACACATACACACGCACGCATGCACACGCACGAATGCACGCGCGCGCACATATGTACACACACACACACACGCACGCGCACACACACACACACACACACGCACGCACACACACACACACACGCACGCACACACACACACACACACACACACACACACACACACACACACACACACAAACACACGTACACACACACACGGCTAGCTCAGACTTTGCACTCCCATGAGGAGGTCGGTGACCGGCTACCAGTTCTTGTTGTTGTTTATATTTGCTGTCCTTCTGTTGGTCGTTGAACTTGGTACATGTTGCATTCGACTACGTACAACGGACGAGTTGCTTTAGAGGACTTAACGTGCTCTCTCTCTCACACACACACACACACACACACACACACACACACACACACACACACACACACACAGCGCACGCGCAAATACATATACAGACACATGCGCACGCATGCACACACACGCACATACGCACGCAAGCGTGCCCGAACGCACACAAGCACAAGTGCCCACCTAGAACGTCCGAGCTTTTGCCTGAACGTGAAGTGAGATAAAGACTGTAGTTGTATAAACAATAATTTAGACTTTTCAGAGAGACAGATGAAGGAGCGTGCATTTTTATAGTGAAAGAAAAGAATGAACACATACATTTTTTTCCACATTTACATGGAGCACGACATTGTATAGAAAAACAGAGTTTTCGAATAATATATATGGGTACACACACCACACACACACACACACACACACACACACACACACACACACACACACACACACACACACACACACACACACGCGCGCGCGCGCGCGCGCACGTACACAGATGTGTACTACAAAACAGTGCAGGAAAACAAGTCCTTTATCAAAATGAAAATAACTTGCCAATTATCCCTAAAAGAGCTGGGGCATTACAGTGTAATGTATTTCATCCTTCACTTATGAAAGAAAATGTATCCGTTACCTAGTACAGCTCAACCAATATTTTGTTTTTCTCCTTTTCAGTCTTTCGTCAATTTGTTTTTCCTTTTTCTTTTTCCTTTACTTTATTTTTATATGATTTTTTTTTTTGGTCGTACGTTCTTTTCCGTGACTTGGGTGCATGTTGCATGCAGGATCACGGTTTATTATCTTACACGAAAGACTAAGATTCAGACTGCTACTTGCTGGCAGTGAAAAGGCAAGAAACGAGTGAGGCTCGAACAACAGATCATGGATTCTAATGTTTCCATAGCGAGTGTATTGTACACCAGCCCGACATTCCAGAGAAAAATACGCACAGACATAATGTAAGGGGGCAAAATGTATATTTGAGAGACAGCTTACAACACCACATGTGCGCGCGCGCACGCACGCACGCACGCACACACACACACACACACACACACACACACACACACACACACACACACACACACACACACGCACACACACACACAACAGTGAACAAAAGACAATTAATTGTTTACACAGAAAAACCAAACCGTGGACCCTGAGGTGTCCCGGCAAAGAGCTGTGTTCAAACTGGCCACCAAGCTGCTTCAGCTCGCCCGGAACTCGCGTCTTGAAGAGCATAGCTTGCGAACATACCTCACCAGTCTGCATCAGCAACAGGTCAGTCAATTTCGTCAGCACTCTCAGCCACAGCAAAGTCACACAACTCAAGAACATGTCTGGGTTAACCAGTCCCAGCCAGCCCTCCACAACGAGCTCCACTCATCCCAAAGCCACTCTGAACAGAAAGTTGGCGACAGGGAAACAGAAGAGACAGAAACGCAAAGCTCGCGTTCTGTTGAACGTCCTCAAGGTTGTTCGGAACAAACGGGAGCAGAATGGCAGAATTCAAGTTCTGCAAGACATCCTCAGTATTGTTCAGGACAGAAGGGAGCAGGAGGGCAAAATGTGCATACTACAGAAGATCCTGAATATATTTCAAGAGTGAAGAAACCGAAAGGACACAATGCACGTTGTGCAGAACGCCAGCAAGGTTCTTCATCCATTCGCAGCCAACAACAACCCACGAACACCTTTCACCAGATACCATCAGGCGGAGTAAGCTCACGAAATTATTCCACCACGATGCAGCAGAATCATCACGTGGGTACCGAAAGTCAGACACGATCTTTGGATCCCGAAGATTGTATGGACATGTCACGCAATCAACAGCAGCAGGTGTATACGGATTTGACACTCGGGTCGGTTCATGGTCTGAGGATTGAAACCTCTACGCTGTCAGGGAAAGGATCCCACAAATAAGGTAAGTATGTTTGGTGACATTGCTGATCCATATCGTTTTTAAGTGTCATAAATACACCTTGTTAAAATTATATCTGCATACCTCTTATTACATTAAAGACATGTGTATCGCTTCCGTAAAACGATGTGACAAGGGGGGATTTCTTTTCTAATAGAATTAACTATTCTATTTATATGTATACATGTGCGTCCTCTTCTCTTTCCCCCACTTTTCTCTCCTTCCCCTCCCGCTCAGCATAATTGAGTTCCTGTTATCCAGATTTGGTTGTATCGGTATTCTAACGCATCGCTAAATGATTAGATCATTAATTGAATACGGTGTGGTGCGCATACAGAGGGATCAGATCAGAACAGGAGTGAAGCCGCAGGAGTCTGCCATGTCAACAGACGCGAAAGGCCTTTCTCTGTGGTTGAGGGTGATGGAATGCATTCGCAGCGACTTCCGGGACAAGCTCACAGTGGGAAGTACCCTCGACTGTCTGACGACAAGAACACAAGCTGCTAATGGTGCGCGCTCTCTGTTCCAGTTACATTGATTCTGAGCACATCTCTGCCTCTTGTCTATCTCTATCCATATTGGTGTGGTGTACTGTTTGCTGTTTCCCAAATCGCCATTTCCTCTGAAGTTAGCAATAGGCGCGCAACGGCGAGAGAGAATTAAAACATACTCCACTATTATCTATTACATTTGACATGCACACACAACAACATAAACTCGGCAAAGGTAACAGTTTGCAAAAGAAAAACATGCGTTATCTTTCCAGATTTGTTTTTACATGGAACAGGTCTATTTTCAGTAAATATGTTTCATCACATGAATGTTAAGAAATGTTGTTTAGTGTTAGCTCACAGCCCAGCTTGTGTGTGCTGGATTGTGATGACTTCTCATATTATGCATTCACGGTCATTTTGTACTCGGCTACCAACAGAAAGCGTACATCTAGAAACGGCGAAGTAGGACACAACGATGTGCGAAACGGACTGTTAGCAAGCGGAGAATCCTTCTTCACCCCCTCCTCATTCACATTCCCCTTCCTTTATATATATACATGATTAGCTACTCTGCTAATGTTTCTCTTTACTGCTCTGACATGGAAGAAAACTGCATTTGGTGTTTGTGTGCGTGTTGTGTATGTCTGTCTATGAGCGCGCGCACGCGCTCAATTTTGAAACTGTTTATAGTTAGGCTTATTAGGAAGATTTTTGCTCTGAATTTACTGATTCTTTCATCGTTCTTTTTAGTCACAGAATGATAGTAAATTATCACTCTTCCCCGATGCAGATCAGACGACAGGAACTTTAATTGAAACAGTAATATTTCGAGACTGAAATGGTTGCTGCCCATACCTTTTTCTGAGTTGATCTTTAGTTTGAGGAGTCCTGTTCAGCTCATAACGTGTTTTATCAGTTAAAGGGTACTTTGGACCGATTGAGGAAAGGCGCTTTCATTGGTATTACAACTAAAAGAAAAGCACACCGAATATAGTATGTCTGTTTTTGTTGTTGTTGTTGGCTAAGAGGAGTTTGTTATCTAAATTTCTTTTCAAAGCTTATGATTGCCGGTTTTCGCGAGTAAACAAACATGAAACTGTCTTACGAGTTTGACCCACACAGCACACATCATGTGTGTGTGTGTGTGTGTGTGTGTGTGTGTGTGTGTGACGGGGGACATCACTTTTGATCTGTTTTCAACAAGGACCGGGCTGAGGTATATTACAAAGCATCAGTTATATTGATCATGAATATACGATTAATACACCGTCCAGCCAAATAACGCATATACCGGAAGCCATAGTGACCAGCTTTTTGTCTTTATAGCTTTCCGGCTTATGTCGAATAAATTGTACCACGTTATTTAGGAATAGAACTGCGGCCATGAAAAGATCACACACACACACACACACACACACACACACACACACACACACACACACACACACACAAGTCAATGAAAACAAAAGTGTATCTGCTTATCTGTTTGCATTGTATAGCTTCGTAGACACAACAGATTTCCTGTGTGGTATACGTCTTCGCTTGTGTCTTCGTTTACTTATTAAAGTGGAACTTTAGTACTTTTTTTTCGCAGAAATTGGCTAGGGGAAGGTAAAAGCGAAGAAAATCATGATAATAATGCACTCACAAAAAACGACAGTACCAGTAAGAACGTCCCTGTTGATTCGAGCCACGGAGCCAAAAGTCTCGTTTCCTAGGCGAATTCTTTATCCTCTAGGCCACCTTTCCATAACTGCAAAAGTTAACCACGTGTTTTGTGTTGACGCACCCAGAACACGATGTTGTGTTACTTTTTTTTTAGGGAAAGGTTTTGAAGCGGTAAGAATGTGAAGGGGTGGTCCAGTTTTTATTTCTTGTTTGTTCTTGACTGCTTTTTAAAGTCAATTTTGTTTTCTACTGAAAAAAAAAGGACTCGAGAAACGTTTTAATGTAAAGCATCCCGACTTGAATACATTTTTGTCGCCCGCTTTGTAATCTAAGTACGGTAAAACAAGGTAGAATCTTGTCTGAGCCTCGACGAATTTGCCTCTGGCCAAGTTTGTGTCTTCCTACTGCAGTTATTTTAGCTTTAACCTCACCCCAAGTTTGTGTCGTAGATGTGCAGCTTTCGGATTTCGCCATATCCGCTGCCCATTTTTACATATCGTTCTGGTAGTGTGGTAGATTTAGATATGCCCTTTCTCCCTTCTATCCTGTGAGGTTGATCCCCGGCTGCCTTGTTGTTTTTTTACGACGACACTGAATGTGTAGACTTTAAACCTCAATTTCGGATTATCGGGCTCATTGCAAGAAGGAAATTATGTAGACTGTGATTATTAATAGATAGAAGAAGAAACAAGAAGACGATAGTTGTTGAAGGAGAAAGAAATAGGAGAAGGCAATGATGAAAGCAAAACATGGCAGTTTTGTTATCTCTTACACGTGCTCAAGAATAGAACACATGTCGCAAAAGCTGCAAACAAAACATTGCCACAACAAGAAGAAACAAAACCAGAGAAGAAGATATTGATAATGAAAAAAGGAAGAAGACGAAGAATTTATGAACAGGAAAAAGGAGGAAGAGAAGTTGAGGAAGGAAAAAGAGAAGACAAGAATAAAGACATAGAAAGTTAAGAGAAACATAAACAGGAAAATAACCTTTGATTTTCCTGCCGTTTCTAGACACAAAAACAAAAAGAGGCGTGTTTTATGAGCATTAAAGTAATGCATATGCCAGTGCTGACTTCGTTAATATTGTGCAAACCAAAAAACAAACAAAACAACAAAAACTACCAACATTTATGCCATCTGTATGTACCTAAAAAAAAAAACCCCACTGATTTCGATGCGTATACTTGCCTGTATTTCCATTTCCTACAGAAACGTAATAATCGTTTTCGAAAGTTCAGTTTCAAAGTGTAGTGACTGCAGACGGAAATTGAAAAAATAGAAGCAAAAATGGAATTTTTGACCAACCAAACGAAGGAACAAATAATTTACAACACGGGACACTACGCGTTTGGACCTATTGGGTCGTCTGCAGGACAAAAACTCTTTTCGATGTCGGTGCTAACTATAGCGTGGATGAAAGACTGAAATTATGGAAGGGAAAGAGAAAAAGGAAAGAGGCTGGAGAGGAGAAGGTACAGGTTAAAACGATACTAATAACTGAAAAAAGGGTGAAAAATAACGGTATTAAAAATATGATGTAATTACTACTACTACTACTACTAAAAACAACAACAACAATAATAATAGTAATGATAATAACTTTGGCGTGGGTGAAAGATAAAAAGTAGAGCCAATAGGTCGAAATGCATAGTATTTGTTTTGTAATTTGTTTGTTCCTTCGTTTGGCAGCTCAGTAATTCCATTTTTGCTTATGAAATTTTGTTTAAGAATTAAAAAAAAAAAAAAAAAAAAACCTAAAACGAAACGAGGTTCACGATATTTCAATTTTTGGAATCCTAGGTGAAAGAGGATGGGGATGGAGTTGGGGAGGGTTTATGGGCAGAGGGGGTGGGGTAAAAAGTGTGTTTTTTTTCTGTCCTAAACCGCTGTAATTTACTCCCCCACCCCAACCCCTAATCTCTTGAATCCGTCCAGGCATGCCTTGGTAGAAGTTTCCTCAATAATAAAAAGAAATCTGAATAAGAAAACATCAGTTTTTATTTTGCAAGGGATAGGGGTGTGTGTGCGTGCCTACTTGCCTGCGCGCGCGCGTGCGTGTGTGTGAGAGGCACAATGTTCCCTTTCAAGTCTTCAAATGGAACCGGTTTTCTCAACAATAAAGACTGCGTCGACCCCACGGTGAGATCTGTCGGGCACGGTGTGTTCGTAGAGGTGGAAAGGAGGACGAAGGCAAGAGGCAGTATTGGTGGGAGTGGTTGCGGGGAGGAGGTGGGGGAGGGGGGTGATAGGATAGAGTGCTGACTCAGACATTCATGGGTGTTCGATAGTGTTTAGAAGACAGTTATTAAATAGGGAGTGAGTGCAAAAACGCCGAAACGAATGCATACTCGTGTTTACGCGCGTACTTACACACACACACACACACACACACACACACACACACACACACACACACACACACACATATCACACACACACACACACACACACACACACACACACACGCACACGCGCGCGCGCGCGCGCGCGCGCGCACTACATCCTGTATATTACAATAAATAATACAACATGAAGCAATCGGAGGAAATACTACGCAGTCAGTTCAGCGCCACACCTTAGTAAGCTTAGTGTCAGTTACCTCAGTTGCTTGCTCAAAATCGTATTGTACGATTTAAATTCAATAGTGTGGAGGTCAGACACAGACAGATAGTCAAGCAAAGAAATAGAAAATATTTCGGAACTTTGGATAAACAGTTCATGAGTTTTTTTGTTTTTTAAGTTGTGGTACCATCGGGCGGACCGGAAAATTCCTAGGCGGAGAATGTTAAGGACTATGCTGGTTATAAAATCTCAACTCTGCTAACTATATAACTTAAAAAAAAAGATGTATTAGCCCTGACTGCTCGAGTGTGTCTAATGACACCCGTATCACCCATTGTCATGGAACAACCATTATAGAGATGTGTCTTCCATTGTGTTTTCCAGCAGCTAGACTTTAAAACAGCAATAGCCACGAAAGCCAATCCTGCACACGCCCGTGTGGATATTGAATTATATTGTTTAATTACGTTGTCACACGCGCCACTCGCCCACAGCAGAGTGTTTCGTCACAGTTAAGCGCCAACTATTTTGTCTTTTTTTTTTCTATCTTCGTTATAATTGTTCCTTCAAAAAAACACTTTTCTACTGGCTATAAAAGCGTTGGCAAAATTGAACCTTGTCCGATCAATTGT
>JADBJO010003089.1:175000-185000 GCA_016801955.1 Conus betulinus
ATATATATATATATATATTAGAGAGAGAGAGAGAGAGAGAGAGAACACGAGCATGAATGCATAAATATGTGCACCTTAAATATGTGTGAACCCAATCTTTATTTGATACCATAGCACTGAAAATTGCAACAAAACAAACTTTTTAAAAACACACATACCCCTCCCCATCCAGACACAAAACATCAAGACCGGTGTAACGAAAAGTTTTTTAACTCCATGGTTTAACTCCCAGGGATTTAAACTAGAATGACTCTCACCCTGTGCCAAAATAATTCCACTCAGTAAAACTTCAAAAAATGTTCTAAAATCATTTTTGTACAAGTCTCAACAAATTCTTGAAACATTAAGGGGGGGGGGGGGAGTCATTTTGTACATATATCGGACTTAACTCCCACCCTGTAACAGAATTCCCCCCCCCCCCCCCCCCCCCCCCCCCCCGGGAGTTAGCACAGATTAACTCCCGGAAGTTAATCAAGGCGTGTAAAAGTTTAACTCCCTGCCCACTAAGGGTAGTCAGTTTTTCACCATTTAGAATAACTCCCCTGGGAGTTAATGTGTACACGTGTATTCTGACTCCCAGGGGGGAGTTACTTTGTACCAAAGGGGGAGTTAATCTGATCATGACAAAGATGACTCCCCACCCACCTATTCCCAGGTGTCTTTCGGTAAGAGAATGGAGAAGGGGATTTAATGTTCATGATAAGCATCATAGGGAAAGGGAAATGTCCGTGTACATATTCATGCGCTCATCTATGCATGTCCTTGATATTTTACTATGCCTTTTTGTATATGATCTGTATCTAAAGTCTGTATATACATGAATTAATGGTTTGATGCCTTTGGTAGAAATACTGTACCTTCAGTGTTTGGCGTTCTCTCTCTCTCTCTCTCTCTCTCTCTCTCTCTCTCTCTCATGGAATCAATGCGACTATCAAACAGTCACCCAAAAGTGTAGGCCATTACATTCAAATGGTGTAGAAATGGAAAATTTTCAATTTTTCATTGTGTCATGCCGCCAAATTAGGGGGTGGGGGGGGGGGGGGGGGGGGGGGGTGAGAGGGTAAGGAAAGGTGGGAGAGAATGACGAGTAGTCGCGACGTGACGTAAAATTGTTTGTATTGATTCACTTCATCTGGGAGTGAAGGAAGACGAAAAAGGGTTGGCCATAGATTAGAAATTTGTGTGTGAGACACATGGGATAGAGAGGGGTGGGGGGGGGGGGGGGGGGGGGGGGGTGGCCTGTTGTGTACAATTTGTACAAGAGGATAGCTGCTTGGGACCGATCTGATGAAGTTGTCAAGTGACTCGTCACAGGTGTGGTGGTGTGCGTGTGCTAAGCTAAAAATGAAAGTCGGCCAGCCAATCAGAAAAACACATTTTTCAATAAAATTCAGGACACGTGACTAATTCACAGAAACCAATAATATCGAAGAAAATTCTACCTGACAAGTCTTGATCTGGCAAGTTAGTGTAAGAAAACACACACACACACACACACACACACATTTCGATCTTACCATCAGTTTTCAGCTCTATAGCTGTGCTGCATTGATTTGTTGTATGCAATAAATTTGACTTGCATTCAGGTACTTTTGAGGCGATGGAGCCTTTTTACTGCTGCAAGCGTAACAATTACCATGAATTTATTGCTGTAGCCTATACGATCAATGAAATTAGTTTCACACGCTAAAATTAAAAATAATAGAGAAAACAAAAGCGCAGAATGTAGCTACAGTGGACCTACTACAAACGCAATGTTATACTCGCTTGACTACAATTCCTGTAGTAAAAAGAGCATGAGCAATGAGTGTAAAGAAGATCAAGCCTGTGATGGAACGCAGTTTAACATTATTATTTACAAAATGAGAGGTAGGGAAATAGATAATGTGAATAAATACTTACATTGCAACAGTGAAACTTCAGCAAGTGGCGATCTGGAACTTTTCCACAAGCTCAGCAGCCTTCAGTGGCGGGAATTTGACGTCAGTAAACCACGCGGTGCCTTTATTTTGCACACGGCAATGGTCAGTCGAGTTCTTAGGTGATGCTACTACAGTGTGTGGAAACTCCCATTGCTGACTCCTGTAAGGTTTCTCCCATGAGAGTGTGGATGCGTACTCACTGAGGACCAAGCGTGCATAGTTTCTTCTTTGGGAGTAAGGATGTGTTCACCCACGAAGTACGGCCTGCATAGTGCCTTCTTTGGGAGTATGGGTGTGTGTTCACACCATGATGTACGGCCCGCATAGTGCCTTCTTTGGGAGTATGGGTGTGTGTGCACCTACGATGTACGGCCCGCATAGTGCCTTCTTTGGCAGTACGGGTGTGTGTGTGTTCACCCACGAAGTACGGCCCGCATAGTTCCTTCTTTGGCAGTATGTGTGTGTGTGCACACACGAATTACAGGGAAGGTTATACGATGTTTTTGTTGTTTGATTATTTGTTTATTTAAAGGCAAACTGGCATAACTTTTGGATAGTACATACTCAGTCCCTTTACTAACAAAGTCATCAATTTCAATACGATTGTATGAATAATAATTGAAATATCAAACATTGAATAAAAGTATGGGTGCATATGCACCCACGGTGTTTTAACACCGGAGAAGCGAAACAACAATCGTTTGCAGCAACCATCAAAGGAAACTCCAACGCCAAACTGGCTACAGCCAGACCAAAGCAGTTCCATCTGGTTCAAACCGCCAGAAAAAAAAAAAAAAAAACCATGACGAGCTCGGTGACACAGCACAGAAGAAAAAAAAAAATCATGCTGATACGCAAGAATGAACTGGCGTGTACGGGGTTCATTCTGCAGAAGGGCGGCGTTTCAGTCCATATATTCTATTTATCCAAGAGCTATGCATTAAAAAGAAAAAAAGATATCGAGGATATTATATACGTAGGAACAGATATAAGACGAAAGCTATCAGTATTTGACATAGTGTTTGGGGTAAAGAAATCTAGTCTAAATCTTGTAAATTACAAATTCATGAACTATATTATTCTTTTAGCTAGGATGTGTATTTAAAAAAAAAAAAAAACGATTCTGTCTTCTCTCTACAACATGTTTTTGATAAAGAGCTGAACATTAGAAAACATCACCTCTCCTTTGTAGATGGGAAACACACTGTCCCACACAAAACTCCTTTGCACATGTCTACAGAAACTGCCGTTGTGAAATGTATTTTAGGAAGCCTGTGAATTCCCCCTTCTCGATATCTCTCTCCCTCATTCCCTCCCTCCCCGCCTCTCTTTTTCCTCTCTCCCTCCCTCCCTCTCTCTCTCTCTCTCTCTCTCTCTCTCTCTCTCTCTCTCTCTCTCTCTCTCTCTCTCAGTTTGTCAGTCGGTCGGCCGTCTGTCTGCTTGCTTGTCTATCTGTCTGTCAGTCCTTCAGACCGTCTCTGTCTCTAACCTTCTCTTTCTTTTTCTCTCTGCCTCAGCATGAGAGTGATTTTTCTTTAATTTTATCACCGTGTTCGCTTGTCTGTCTGTCTGTCTGTCTCTGGATGAGAGTGTGTGTATGAGAAATTCTGTCTGTCTGTCTGTCTGTCTCTCTCTCTCTCTCTCTCTCTCTCTCTCTCTCTCTCTGAATGAGAGTGTGTGTGCCTACTTGTCTGTCTATACGGTCTGACTCATTGTCTCTCTCCCTGTCGTATTCTTCTGTTTGTCTGTCGCGCACTGCCTGTCTGTCTATCTGCCCTCACCACACCCCCTTTCTCTCCTTCTCTCTATCTCTCTGACATGTATGTAAATATTCGTTTGCGTGCAGATTTTCTCTCTCTCTCTCTCTCTCTCTCTCTCTCTCTCTCTCTCTCTACTCTTACACACACACACACACACGTTGTCTTTTTTTTTTTTTTTTTTGCCATTTCAAAAGTACTGCCGTCAATGCTCTTTTGTCCACTTGTTCCCTTCCGGTGTAAGCAATAAATGCAACCGAGCGAAAGCGACATCACACTAAACATTAGAACATGTATAAACCCAGACGCCTTGTATCAAACTCGAAAAAAAGTAAAACAGCAAGCGAATGTCCATCAGTTATGAAACACACAGACAATGCATGGTGTGAGAGGCTTTGAAGAAAAAAAAGTGGAGAAAAAAAGGACGGAAGCCCCACTTAAAAAAACCGTCTTAACAAAAAGTGAAAAAAAAAGGAAAAAAATATGTAAGGAGGGCAAAAAGAAGAGGGAAAAAAAAAAGGGAGAGAAAAACGGAAGAAAGAAAACAGACAAATTGCCCTACAAAGGCAGGATCACAACTTTCGCCTCCTCATCTTAGCATAAACGTCAGTCTACGAGAACAGAGTAAAAGTCTACAATCTTTTTCTCTTAAACCTGATGATGAACTCACTTTTGAAGACTCTCACTCCATTCCCCTGACCCCTTCGCCTCCCACCACACACATGTAGGCTACATCTAATGGTGTGTTCTTTCTGATTATTCTTACTTGGCTGAATTGGATGGAAGATCTCGGTAGCGGTCAGGAGGGAGATGTTCAGCGATGAAGCAAATATTGTTGATAACGCGTTTAGATATTTTGCATGTATTGTTAATTCAGAAAGGCAGCACTAAACTTCACCAGCTGACTCAGCATCAGGTTAGTGTCTCCACTGGTGGGAAACCACGCGAGATCTTGATATTGATTGATAGTTCTTGGTGGGCTACTGGCTCCGGAATCACGATAGGACGCATCTGAGTGTGGCTGTGTATGAAAAAGCTAGGCTTGGTTGTATGAAAGTGATCCAACTGAGAGTAATCAGGAGATGGGCAGAAAAAAATGTTTATACGGACTGATGCTGGATTAGCTACTTCACACAGGTTATTTGCTGACAACGTTGTGTGTGTGTGTGTGTGTGTGTGTGTGTGTGTGTGGTGTGTCATGATTATTAAGCCCATCAAATTTAGAATCCTTCATTGTTCAAACTGCATTTCTTTACGTCATTCGATCATACGTGAAGACACAGACACACTCTCTTTAATTCCATACAAAGGATTTAATGTGAGAGACACCGCCACTACTTTGTAAATGAATTATACATCTTTGCCGGTTTGTTAATAGCTTTATATCCACATATTCCATAATGATAGGCTAAGGTCTACATTTGAATAAAAACAATTGAATAAACCCATGAACATCGTCTGTCTGTCTGTCTCTCTCTCTCTCTCTCACTCTCTCGCTCTCTCTCTCTCTCTCTCTCTCTCTCTCTCTCTCTCTCTCTCTCTCTCTCTCACACACACACACACACACTCAACTCTCTCTCTCTCTCTCTCTCTCTCTCTCTCTCTCTCTCTCTCTCTCTCTCTCTCTCTCACACACACACACAAACACACACACACGCGCGCGCGCGCGCACACACACACACACACACACACACACACACACACACACACACACACACACACACACACACACACACACACTTGACGAGCACAAACACCACAGCTGTTTCAAGTTGGCCGATCATGCAGTTGCTGACCATTGTTAATCTGACCTCCGTCAGCCGGCCTGTGACCAGCCATCCGATCAACACTAAAAGCCACAGCTGCGTTCCGTCTAGCATGAAATGGAACTTAAAACACGGAAGAACAGTTCGCTCTGCGGGGGCTGTATTATCATATGTGCTACACTTTTGCCTTTATGATGAGTCATAAAGTTGTACGCAAACAGAAGTTGAGTCGGAAGCAGGCACTCTCGTAACCCGGCACTTAACTAATCCTCAAGAAATTGGCCGTGTGATGAAAGCTGAACATATGCCAGTTACACACCTTCTCTTTCGTCGAGGCTACCACGGCATTCCCATCTGGAGAATTCCGAGAGATGTTTGAAAGGTACTTGTGTTCTGAAATCGGTCGATCAAAGCATGTCAAAAGTGAAAGCTTACCCACGATCTTTTGATAGAAAGTTTTCCACAATCGTTTGATCGTGATGGATCAAAGGCAACTGTTAATGATTCTTAATAGGTTTTCATTTGTATGCTACCATATACATCAATGTAAATCGCTTGAATGTCGTAGCCTACAAAATTTATGTGAAAATATGTACTGTTCATACATCCCAACAAAATTATTCAATAATGCCCTTGCTCTTGAAACAAAGTCACTCGGTTCGCTTGCGGGTGAATCCTGCGTAAAGGCAGTTGGCTCACCTCGCTAAATAACGAACAAGAAGAAGCTGGCGTCTGTGATTACTGAGAGGGCAGCGGGCCAATTGAACGATTCACTCGCCTGGATGAGGTTACTTACCAGCGATCGAACGGAAGTCCGACAAAGGCGAGCAACGGGAAAACATGGCAAGATAATTCCCCCCTCAATTTTGCAGAGTTGTACAATGTTACCTTCACCTTGTGTATCTTGTCTGGAATTTGAACATGTTAAGTCTCTTCAAAAGGACAAATGCAAGAGTGAGTGGTGGCATGCATCGCTGCTCGAAATGTCTGTTTAAAAAAAACCACACAACAACAACAAAAAAGGAGCTGTAGATCAAGTACCTGTTCGAGAGAACAAAATCGTCTGAGCAGGACTTGAATCATGGCTGATCCACGACAGAAATAAGTTCTGATATCACGTAATTATAGAATGATTAACGCTTACGCGCTTCGACCTCGTCTCGCCCCGGTGAGTTTGTTTGTGGTGTAGTGTTCCGATGTCCAGTTTTGCGTCTGTGGACGCAAATTGCGTCACGACGCAATGCGTCACGTAATCGCCGACCCAACGTTGCTGTTTATAGGACACCAAGGATACTTGATACCAAATTTGGCGGCGATCGGCCTAAAACTGTTGCCGTGTATAAGCGAACAGACAGACAGACAGACAAACTGAGCTTTATATAACAGATGATGCTAAATATTCATTTAAAGTGTTGGTCTGCATTAACTTTTTGAAGCACACAGGGCCAATCTTTGTACGCTTAACCGACTTGTTTCATTGTTGTAAAAACGTTATACAAAATTGAGCAAAGTTTAGGAATGCTTTTCGCCACTTGCTCAACTGACATATTGTCAAAATCGAAAATTTCTCAAAGAAGTCAGACAGGCTAGGAAGTGTCGGAGATTAGCCATGGCAGACAATGCCGATGTCATTTTGCCAATGCTGCTGACTATTTTCGACTGATACATAAAATGTTTGGATTTTAAGTCAATATGTAGGCCTACATTGATCAATGCACACTTGGTAACTGTACGTGTCCGAAGACGTGAGCCTTCTTACTGATTTAGGGACCCTGAAGTCTTAGATGTGACGCAGCAACCAACCATATTACATACACCACGTGGTTCTGTTTGTCGCCCACGCCTGTTGGTTTGTTTGTCTGTCGCCAAGATTCCGCTGAAGTATGAAATTGATTCTGAGGAAACCAGGTGGAAAGGTGAATGTGGCCCAAGGACAAATACAGGCTATAAGAAATCAAATGGTTTTCCCCTGCTGAGAGGATTCTTTATCGTTACTTAAAATATCTCTCGGATGTAAGAAACTCGGTTGTAAGAAAACTCGTTTGTAAGAAACAGGTTTAGCTGGCCCTGGCGAAACTTTTCCTCGGATGTAAGAAAGTCTCGGCTGTCGAAAGATTTTCTCGGTTGGCCTACACATACATATATTTTTAAAAAACAACAACAACAACAATTCCACGATGCAGGTCACAGGAATTGGCGGGACAGGATGTGGGCCTTTTGATGTCGCCTAAGAGATGGGATATCCGGATGTAAGCTAGACAAAACGCAGGCGCTTGATTACGAGAGGTGTTTGAAAATCGAAATTTTGGATGCTGTGTAGAGAAACCCGAAAAAGAAAAAAGACGTTGATTGCTGAAGAATTTCAGATTCCTCTTGCTACTCTGTGCAACATTGTAAAACAAAGGGACAAATACAAAAATCCGTTCTTGGGCAGTACAACTGACCCGCAGCTACACAAAAGAATAGGAAGGCGAAACATGAGGACATTGACAATCAGCTTCTGCAATGGTTTGTTCAAGCGAGGTATGTTATGTTACTATCTCCACCACCACGCACCCTGCCATCTCTCTCTCTCTCTCTCTCTCTCTCTCTCTCTCTCTCTCTCTCTCACACTCACACACACACACACACACACACACACACACACACACACTCACACCCCCTCTCTCCATCACTCCCTCCCTCCTTCCCCCCCCACTCCCTCCTCCTCCTTACCCCCCTTCTCTCTCACCTTCTCTCTCTCTCTCTCTCTCTCTCTCTCTCACACACACACACACACACACACACCCACACTCTCTTTCTCTCTCTCTCTCTCACACTCACACTCACACTCTCTCTCTCTCTCTCTCTCTCTCTCTCTGTCTGTGTCTTTGTTTGTTTCTCATGCATGTGCACGTATGCGAGAAGCTTAATAAATAATCAAGGAATCACGTGCTGTGTTCGGATTCATTCGTTCATTTCACATTTGACGAGCGTCTGTATGTAATAGCCTACAATTTATGAGTACCTGAGCGCTGTTAAATACTGCTCGGAAATACTTGTGTGGGTGCGTGTGCGCGCGCGCACACACACACACACTCTCTCTCTCTCTCTCTCTCTCTCTCTCTCTCTCTCTCTCTCTCTCTCTCTCTCTCTCTCTCTCTTTCAAACTTTCATGTTCTGTTCCGATGACGATGACAGATTATAAAACAGTTCCTACCTGCATTTCAAGACGATTCTCTACACAAGGCTTGAAATAAATCTTTTTTATAGTGTGTGATATAGTATTGTCTCTGATGCAATTCCCAGATACAACATATGGTAACATATCTATATGCATTCTTGTTAAAATTAAGAGTATATACATGTACTTGCATATTTGTAAGCACACACACACACACACACACACACACACACACACACACACACACACACACACATCACACCATGATGTTCGTGGCAAAGCGGCGATGACGTCAGTGGCGCCTTTGGTGTGTGTTATGGTTTATGTTTAAGGACTGAGGACTCGTCCGAGAATAAGTGATTTATTTATTCATAGGTACATTTTGTTAATATTGGGAAATTTCTTTACGATTATGTTGACTTTAACTATTTACCGTTACGTTCTAAAAAATTAACTATTTACCGTTACGTTCCCCCTCCCTCTCTCTCTCTCTCTCTCTCTCTCTCTCTCTCTCTCTCTCTCTCCACACACCACATAATACTCACACGAAAATGTTGATCCCTCTTTCTCTATGTCATGACGGCCAATGGCTCCAAGAATAAATCTATACTCTCCTTTGTCGCATTTTTTACTCGTCTATCGTGTTTATGCGTTTGTGTTGTGTGTGTGTGTGTGTGTGTGTGTGTGTGTGTGTGTGTGTGTGTGTGTGTGTGTGTGTGTGTGTGTGTGTGTGTGTGTGTGTGAGTGTGTGAGAGAGAGAGAGAGAGAGAGAGAGAGAGAGAGAGAAGAAGAAAAAAGAAAACACACTAGTAGTTTTATGTCACAGGCCAAAGTTTACTTGCGAAATCAAACCAAAGAGTCTCTCTCTCTCTCTCTCTCTCTCTCTCTCTCTCTCTCTCTCTCTCTCTCTCTCTCTCTCTCTCTCTCTTCTCTGTGTGACTCTTTGTCTCTCTCAATGTCTCTGTGTATGTGTGTGTCTCAATCTCTGTGTGTGTCAGTCTCTCTCTCTCTCTCTCTCTCTCTCTCTCTCTCTCTCTCTCTCTCTCTCTCTCTCTCTCTCTCCCTAACACTGACGTACACACACACTAACAATTACAGAAACGTGCAGAGAAAAAGAGAACCAAAGCAAAAAAAAACAAACAAAAAACTCGGATATTAAATATCTGAAAAATATTATTTAGAACTCTCGATTATAAGAAACCTTGGCTATAAGAAAACTCGGTTATAAGAAACAACAAAAAAAAAGTCCCCCTCAACTTTCTTATAACCGGATTATACTGTACATTGAATTTGGTGCGAATCCGTGATCTGCATCTACGACCCGTTCACCTTGACAGAAGTCTGGCTCTTCCGAGTATCTTTCCAGCTATCATTATTTATAGCAGACAACAA
>JADBJO010003089.1:190000-192500 GCA_016801955.1 Conus betulinus
AGTCGGCTGGGCTATAAGCAACATGACCTTACCTTCGAAAATAAGTGCTTTAGACGGATTCCCCTGGCCCCATGGAATGTACGCCGAATGAGTATCGCATACAGCAAATTAAAATCTAGTTACGCCGGCAGACAAGATATCCATCGGTCAAAGCTTGGGCCAAGACAATTCTGTCGCGCATCGCGGAGCGTATATGTCTCACTGGTAGAACGAAGTTCTTGAGGAACAACAGGAAGGGCCAGACCTGATACAAACTCATGTACCGTTTCGCATGTTTTAAGTCCGGAGGCTGTGGAGATACCTGAGTTCTAAGTTTCCGTCACACAACCACTATAAACTGGTGCAATGAAACAATAGTAATGGTGTGTCTATATAAATCTATGTCTTCATTGTTTGCTTATATGTTGCGTGAAATTAAGAAGTTCTGGCATACAGAAACTTTACGGTTTGTTGTATTTAATTACATGTTCATTTACTTATTCTTTTATGTGTCTCTGCAGTTTGAGTGCATTTCCCAGCTGACCAGTGTAAAGGTAGCCCCAAAAAGTGACCCCAAGAGCAAATGCCCTAGCACTGTTTACAGTTTAAAACAAAGAGTGAGAATTCCGACGGCTGTATCGACCAGTCAGAGGAATAAACGAAAAAAAAAAAACAAGAAGATGAAGAAAATAGGAACATGAAATTAAGAAAATATATTATAAATATAAAAACTCTTCACTAGCTGCATGAGAGAACCATCGTAATCCTCTCCAAAGCAGATCTATTTGTATAGCCTGCTCTTAGGCCTTTCGTCCGCTGGATCGGACTTATCAGGGAGACACGGCTGGTTGTGTTTGTGCTCCTGGTGTCAAATAGAGACACACTACAGTCCATAATACTGTGGTGTTCTCACCACCAAGGGTTCAAACAGGATCCAACAGCACCCCCAAAGCAGCCAGCGAAGGGTAGTAAATAAAACAAAACGAAAGTGTGGGGAGGAAAAAGTTGCTGAAAAAACTAAAGACATTATGCAAACGGTATAAAATGTAGGAGACAATCTATGAGCCTACGCTTTGTATTTGGCTGACTTTATTCAAGTTTAAAAGGCTGTGCCAGTCTTGAATAAAAGTTACTCTGTGTTATGGGAGCATTTCTGAAGACTTACCCTACTTGTTTATTGTTTGCTGTTCCCTGCCTCACTTCATTTCCAACTTCGTTTCAATTAAATTGAGGTTATTTGTTTCTGTCTGTCTTTGTGTTCGCCTTTTGACCTCCCTTGCATCCTTGGATGGATCCTCAAGCGTAGGCTCAAAGATTGTCCCCCACATTTTACACTGTTTGCATAATGTCTCTCGTTTTTCAGCACAACCTTTTTCCTTCCCACACTTCCATTTTGTTTTATTTACTGCCCTTCGCTGGCTGCTTTGGGGGTATCATTACCAGTAGGCTCCAGACGTTCACGAACAGAAGCCGTCGTTACATCCTGCACATGAGGTGGCCTGAGGAGATCTCCAGCGCCGACCTATGGGAAAAAAAAAACACACAAACCAAAATCCCATCACCCAAAATGTGCAGAAATCACAGTTGGGGTGGATTTGTGCGCACCCTACGTAGACCAGCTGTCAAGGTTACCACGTAAGCTCTGGATTTGAACCCATAGGGGAATGGACGAGTTGAGAGGCCGAAGCGGACCCGGAAGCGCGAGGCAAAGGTTACCAGATAGGACTGACGAGGGCGCAATGGAAGGGAGCTACCTTGAACCAAGTCCCCATTGGTGATGTGTGTTTGCAGCATTGTGCTGCACTAGTGGTCTAAAGGAATAAGTCAGTAAGTATTGGGGACGAAGTGGATTTTAAAAGGAAGAAGCTGAAGTCGAGACTAGACCGTTATAACTTTGTTTTTCATCTTTCTCTTACACACGCACACACACACACACACACACACACACACACACACACACACACACACACACACACACACACACACACACACACACACACACACAACACAAACGCACACACACAGATATATAGACATATAAATATAATATGAAATAAAAATTACATACATTGGTAGTAATGCTGGGCTACCTGATGCACAAACCGCTATAAATTCCTTGTGATTTGTATAATTATGATAGGACGGTATGTCACCTGTTGGTATGGTTATTTGGGATCGCATCAACATGTAGATAAGCACAATCTGTGCTTGAGGGATTTCATCTTTGAGGGTGAGGGATGGGGTTCGGGAGATGAGGGTGGCGCGTTGGAGGGATTTTTTTGTTGCAGTCAGTCCTGTTATAACAGCGCATTACGCATCATCGTCTTCCCCTGTCCACCAAGGGGTCAACCAAGGGTTTACCATCGGATAGGTATAGCAGATTCCCAGACTTCGGTGATAAGGTCCATAGTTTTCAACCAGATCTGCGCATGCGTTTTTCTAAACTCCCCCTGTTCACCATTTTCTAGCACTTTTCGTGTGTAACTCGACACCCCTGTGCAACAACACCATTCAGACAGCC
>JADBJO010003089.1:202500-205000 GCA_016801955.1 Conus betulinus
CAACTTCTTTTCGTGTAAAACCCTTATCATTTTCCATGTAAACTAGGTATATGTTGACTTCAAGGATTAGAAGTATAACGGTAAATCTTTTTTCTTATTAAGTTCAGTCATTTTTTTTTTTCTCTCCACACGTGCCCAAAATATATTCCTTCCTAATTAGTAGAAAGAGCCTTTGGAACTGTTAGGGCAATATCACGTGGGAATAGCAGAACAGTATACTGTGTTGACATAAGTGTGCAGCGTGGCATTTCCTGTGGTTCCCGCCTGTCTGACGTGTCAAAATATTGACTGCTCTAAACTGTGTGAGCTTCTTTGAAATAGGTATTTACCTGGCTAAGCCGACCTGTGGCATAAGCTTCACCTTCATCTGCCTATCTTACTGATATACATTCACATGCGTGCCAGGCTTCGCGATTCGTCGAATTTTGTCAACTTTATTGCGATTGGCACTAAACAACGCTGTGCTTTGCCACTTGACAGCCAATCGGGGAAAAAAGCTGCGGTTTTGCGAGGACAGTAGCAACAGACAGTGACACGAAGCGGGGGGGGGGGAGGGGGGGGGGGGGGTCCAAATATTGTAAAAATCCGCGGAAGGGGTACTCTCCGCTCCCAAAATTTTATAAAAACGGGGGTGGGGTGGGGGAACAATACTCCTCTTCCAAAATGTTTGTGCAAGATTGGGGGCGGAGATGGGGTGGGGGGGAGGACACTCCAGCATGGGGTAGGGTGGCTCAAAGGGAGACTGCAAGTCCTTCACGTGCAAAAAATCACGGGTGGAGGGTGGGGGTTTGTGAGTTCAGAGAATCCAGGAACACCCCCCCCCCCCCCCCCCCCCCCCCCCTCCATCGCCTGGCCCTGGTGAAGGGGGGAGGGGGGAATGGACGCACAGATTCTACTGTACATCCAATTTCTTCAGAACACCCGTTGGTTGGCATGCTTAAGGGAAATTTACTTCAGGTTTTCAGAACATCGACTGTTTGCATGTGACATCGAAATATGCTCGTGATTACTTTGAACATACTTAGGGGCCCAAGCTGAACGAGTCTGGGTTGCGCGGCTCAGATGGTAACAAACACCCTTCTTTCAATGAAACACCAAACAAAAGAAGAAATGACGAATGGACTGAGTGATAGGCAGATCTATAGAGTAGTGTGTTGTTTCTTAGAGAAGTCTCAGTATTTCTAGTGTTACTAGGAAGAGACTCTCTATTATACTGACCAATCGGAACGCAGCTTTATACAAATGCCGGATGACACTAAACATCTGATGCCACAATAAGAGCATGTTCAATAAAGATATAATACGGTCATATTTATCCAGACCTAGAGATCAATGGTGTTAATAAACTGTTCACCCGGGGAGAGCTACGATTTTATTGCATGCATGTCATACATTCATGTTCCCAAATGTTGTTTGTAATCATATTTGTGTGTGTGTGTGTGTGTGTGTGTGTGTGTGTGTGTGTGTGTGTGTGTGTGAGTTTCAACTCGTCCACAGCGATGCTGCAGTCAGTGTCGATCTTCTTCTTCTCGTAATGTTTTTCTCCCTGTCGCTAATAATCACACAGAGAATGACACTTCCAGACAAACATTTGTCAATACTTCACTTGTAAGCCTAGCTCGAAAACAACGTTTTCTTTGTATTCTTTTTGAGAGCAGTTTCTCCACAGTCTCAATTTCCCAATCGTACTTAAAAACGCAGGACTCAGTATATGCTACTTAATGGCAAAACTTCATAAACAGCCTATGTCGGTTAGAGTTCAGCTTAGCCCCACATGTTTCAGTTGTGGGTCCCCGTCCATTCTGTATCTTTGTTAGTGATCTATCAGTACCCATGTCACACGAAAAAGAATTCCAAGAGATTTAGTCGCTGACGACTCATCATTCCAAACCAATGAAAGTAATTTACGATCAATAGAAACATCTCTCCAGGAAAGCCACCCTGAGGCATTATCCTGGTGCAATTCAAAATCAGTGCTCCTACACCCAGCTAAGACTAAATCTATGATTTACAACCACTCGTCTTGAACATCAGTTCGCTCCTCTTCGCCTAACTCTCTATCTGAACGGCAGTGCTATTCAACAGGCAGACGAGCATTGTGCGTCAGGTGTAATGATTACTGAAGAATTAACAAGGCAATTTCATTATACAAAACCACTTATACCAACCAACCCCCCCATTTACCCCCCCCCCCCCCTCATTCTTTTCTCAGCTTATGTAATGATTACTGAAGAATTAACATGACAGTTTCATTACAACAATTTATGCAAAAGCATCTAACCCCCCCCCCCCCCCCCCCCCCCCCCCCCTTGTATAATGATTACTGAAGAATTATAAGTGCAATTTCATTACAACAATTCATGCAAAAGCATCTAAAAATTTTCCCCCTCTTATCTCAGTTTGTGTAATGATTACAGAAGAATTATAATGGCAAATTTCATGACAACAATGAATGTAAAAAACATCTAAAAAGAAATTTGCCCCCTTAAGCTCTGCGTCA
>JADBJO010003089.1:212500-215000 GCA_016801955.1 Conus betulinus
ACAGCATGACCACCTCTGGACAGAAGCCAATCAGGAAGCCGGGAACGTCCCTCAAAGCCTCCCACGCGCCCCCAAGCAGTGGTCCAGAGCAGCCAGCTTGAGAGCGGTTCCGCTGACTGTGACCAGCATGATCATCTTCCAGACCACTGCACAACGGACACTTTGGCCCGTGTCGGTTCATACTGGTGATGTACTCGGCTATCATGCGGGCTTGATCCTGATGAGTCGGCTTTCCCCCCTTCTCCCCTCCCCCTTCCCCCCCCCCCCCCCCCCCCCCCCCCCCCTCCCCCATTCCACACCCGCTTCCGTCAGCGCCTTCCTCACCACCCAACAACACACACACACACACACACACACACACACACACACACACACACACACACACACACACACGCGCGCGCGCGCGCGCGCGCGCACACACACACACACACACACACACACACACACACACACACACACACACACCCCGAAGGGAGCTGACGAGCTACATCCATCCAACCCGGCGGGAAAGCCAGCCTAGCGGACAAATGGTCTCTCCCTGGTCAGTCAAAACCACATCAGAACACGCATGGCTTAGCTCGCTGGACCAAGCGGATGCACGTTACGTGGTCCGACCCCAGGCAGCTAGGGGTCAGTGGATACTAGCTGCCCGTAACTGGTTGCAGACGGTCGACGTTGCCAAGAAGGAAAATACACTCACATTACCACCCCACCTACCCACCCACCCCTTCCCCACCCACCCCACCCACCCCAAAAGTAGGGTAGGGGGGGGGGGTGGGGGTGTTCAATGTTATGTTTTGTGCCAGCGCTAGCTCTGAGCATCCATGGGTCCTACGATCTACGGGCTAGGTAAAATCCTGATGACGACGAGTTAGCGTGCGAGCGCCATTTCTTGCCAGCCACCGCCACTTCTTGGGGTGTGGTTTCCATCTTTCCCCGTTCTTGCTTTATCCTTTTGTCACTCCTGCCTTGAAGGCAGCACCAAGTTTCTCTTCAAATCAGGAAAGCCTCGTGGTCATATTGTTAAATCTTCTGTCCCAGTTTTCCTCTAATTTTTTTCATCTTGCTTCGGTTACCATCTTCCACTTCAGAGAACTGATCGTTCATAGTGGCCTGTTTCGCTGGCTTGAACGCGTCGTCGTCCTGGTGGATTGGTGTGGTATGATACACGTCTTCCCTGCCTCTACATTCCAACTGTTATGTCCTGGGACGGTATATCCATGTCTTGTCAGACCAGATGAGGACGGTGTGGACGTTAAATCCGAATGTAACTGAATTCTTGGTTCAAACCCCAGCCTCGCTAGGACCAGTGCACCACGGTTTGCCCAGTAATATTTCACTCAGTCACGTTTCACCCAACCACTTTCCATCCAATCACGTTTAATCCAATCACGTTTCAACCATGTCTCACTCAGTCACGTTTCACCCAATCACGTACAGTCACGTTTCACCCAACCACTTTCCATCCAATCACGTTTAATCCAATCACGTTTCAACCATGTCTCACTCAGTCACGTTTCATCCAATCACGTTTTATTCAGTCACGTTCCATCCAGTTACGTAATATCCACGTTTCAGTCAATCATGTTTCATCTAATCACGTTTCAGTCAATCTCGTTTCATCCACTCATGTATCATTCATGTTTCAATCAGTTACGTTTCATCCAATCGCGATTCATCAAATTTTGTTTCATCCAAATCACCTTTCAAACCACGTTTCGCTCGATCACGTTTCGCTCAATTACATTTCATCTAATCACGTTTTATCCATTCATGGTTATTCCAGTGAGTCTACATTCCCACACACCCAATGCGTTTGTCCCCAAACCAGATTGCTAAGTTGTTTAAAACCATTGGTTGTATAGAATACATTTGTGGTGAGTTGGGTGTACAGTTGACAACTTTTCTTTGTTTAATAAATAGTAATATGCAGATCATGATGATGATGATAATACTACGGTAGGATCGACGGCTCTTCGAAATGCATCAAGCGTTGGATACATTCATCTAATGGAGGATATGCCAATCCAAAAAATGGGTTCACACCTTTCGCTCACTCCAAGTAACGTAGTCAACATTGCATTCTTTCCTACTCAAACACCCTGCCATCGTGAAAGTGAAACAACGATACTGTTTGGGTGAATCATGAGCGAACGTTAGGGTGAAACGTGACACCTGTTAAACTCTGGAGCCCTGGTGAGGGAGCACTTGCCATCACAAGAACAAGGACTGGCGTACATGATGTACCCACCGGGACTTTCTCTCATGTTGCCACTCTCCTCCTCTGTTGTATCATATAGCATCATATTGTAATGTACTGTATTGTATTGTATTGTATTGTATTGTATTGTATTGTAACAACAGTCACAATAGATTCTTCTTGATGAAATTCGGGTGCTCTCCCTTGGAAGAGCGGGTTGCCGAAATACAACACCATGGATCTCTCTCTCTCTCTCTCTCTCTCTCTCTCTCTCTCTCTCTCTCTCTCTCTCTCTCTCTG
>JADBJO010003089.1:220000-222500 GCA_016801955.1 Conus betulinus
AAAAATCGATCACCATTAAAAACGATGTAGGATGAAGGTTGTTGACTGTTGACTTTCCTGTGTGCGTTTTTCCGGTTATGTTGTATTCTTATTTCATGAAGTCAGTAATAAGAGTGGACGCATAAATCATCACTGTTATAGCTTATCATTGATTTTCAGTGTGGTGTCTGTGCTTCCACAGGCAAGTATCCAGCCAGGAGGAGAACGTCCTCCAAACATGACCCACAACTGACCCCAGTGGGTATGGAAGAAAGTATGGAGAGCCATCACCATCGGTGAACACACCAGTACTATAAAGATTACATTCTTCCTTCCCCTCTTACACATTACCACACACACACGCATACACACAAGCACACACAATGCACACACACACGCACGCACGCACGCACACACACACACACGCAAGCACACACACACACACACACACACACACACACACACACACACACACACACACACACACACACACACACACACACACACACACACACGCTTACACACACACACACACACACACACACACACACACACACACACACACACACACACACACACACACACACACACACACACACACACACACACACACACACACACACACACACACACACACACACACACACACACACACACACACACACACACACACACACACACACACACACACACGCTTACACACACACACACACACACACACACACACACACACACACACACACACACACACACACACACACACACACGCCCGCGCATTGATGTTTCATTAAGCAACATTATGTGTAATGACATGTACAAAATTGTACAAAACCCCGGCGGCCGTATGAAGTCAGATATGAACTGGTTCCCCAGGTGACTCAACATGTATAAATCAACTTGATTACATCAGATAGTTCTCCAGATGGCTAAAGATGTGACACCGATACTGATGGCAACGAGGTCAGATGGATACATCAATCAGGACTCCAAACAGATGGCTGTAGGATAGGTAAACTAGTGGTAGGGGGTTGAAACGAACGTGTAACCTCACTTGGCGAGAGCTCCATACAATGCGTGTTCGACGTGTACACATGAATCAAAATGTAAATTAAATAGCTGTTTGAAAGTTAGACTGCCTTTTGACTCTCTCTCTCTCTCTCTTTCTCATACTCTCACACACACTCTCTCACACACACACACACACACACACACACACACACACACACACACACACACACACACGCATACACACACACACACACACACACACACCTGCACGCACGCGCTCAAACACACACACACACACACACACACACACACACACACACACACACACACACACACACACACACACACACTCACAAATGGACTTGTTCATGTGCACAAATTTACAAAAATGTAATACTACTTAGGCAATATGTATAAGACTTACATCGTCGTCAGATACTTCAACAGGTTAAAAAAAAATCACATGTTACATTCAGTGTAAACAAGTTTTTATGTTTGCTTTCTTATCTGTTGCGGTTAAAACACCTATTCATCAACGTCTCTGCTTCTTTGACAAGTGCTTGGCAAGGAAAAGTTAACTTCACAATGTAGCAGCGAAAAAAATCAGTCAGCTCATTGTATGCACCAGAAAAAGTCAACATGAAATCCAGAACCCATCATCTTTAACTTAGCGTGGAACTGGTCCGCAAAGAATTAAAACCCGCTTATAGACCAGGGACAGGAACTCGCTTATGACAGTGCAATGAGCTGTGTGGAAGCTAGAGCCGAAAAACTCTACAGCCAGAAAAAAAAAAACATGTCTGTTGTAACCCCGTGAGTGTGGCAAGTCAGAATTCAGGGGATTCAACCACAGAAACTGACCGTCTGTATGGAGGTCGCAAGGAAAAGGAAGATGGGAGAGAAGAGAAACAGAGGATGGACCATCTGTGTGGAGGCCACGACCAGAAGACCGAAAGGGGATAAACAAGATTGTTCAACTGTGTGAAGGCCACAACTAGAAGACGGTATGGGCAACGAACTCAGGATTAATCATCCGTGACAAGGCCACAGCTACAAGAAAGGGCAACCGACAGGACTGACCACCTGTGACAATGTCACGACCAGTAGAAGGAAAGACAACGAACAGGACTGACCGTCTGTGACAATGTCACAGCCAGAAGGAAGGACAACGAACAGCACTGACCATCTGTGACAATGTCACAGCCAGAAGAAGAGGACAACGAGCACGATTTGCTGTCTGTTCGATGGCTACAGCCAGAAGAAGGAAGAATGATGAATAAAACTGCATTTTTTTTTATTCGTTCGAAAATGATAATAGTTTCAATTTCATTTTCGTAATCTCTCTCTCTCTCTCTCTCTCTCTCTCTCTCTCTCTCTCTCTCTCTCTCTCTCTCTCTCTCTCTCTCTCTCTCTCTTCATAGGTATAAAATTATTTGAGAGAAAAATTCATTGGAGAAGGCCTACGGCGGAATATTTTAAAATACAGTTATTTCCATCTGTAGTTTTCTCTGTT
>JADBJO010003089.1:227500-235000 GCA_016801955.1 Conus betulinus
GACTATTACGTGAAAAAAAAGGGAAAGAAAAAAAAAAAAGAAAGAAAAAGAAAGCAAGAAGGAAGGAAAAAAGAAAAGAAAAACTCTCAGAATCAATGTCGAATTTCATAGTGTTGCGAAATAATATGCTTCATCATAGCTTTTGTTTCTCTTCCGCTTAACCCTAGATGATGACCAAGGAGAATTGTGTTTTGACTACAGTTTTGTTTTTCTTTCTGGTTATGGCTGTAACTTTAGACGGACCTTTCCGATGTAATCGAGGGAAAGACGACACACAAACCAGCGAGGACAGGCATTTTTCAATACAGACGGACGTTTGTAAACATTTTCCTGGATTTAAGGCTGTGTCAGGCCAATTGACATTGGCTAAAACACCAAGGCTGCATCAAAATGTTGCTATGCACTGCTTAGTTATGCGGGGATTGTCTTCAGTTGTGACAAGCTCCTAGTATATAACATTATCAGTCTCCAAAATCTCCCCAAGTCGGAATGTGGCTGCCCACGTGACGGGGTAATCAAAAACGTCACACACGTAATGTTCTTATCCCCAGCTGGTGCATTTGTACCATAGTGTTCAAGTACTTCAGCTGTTTGGATGATCCCTGGAGTCTTTTAGCCAGGGTACGACAACAATAACAACAACAGCAACAGGTGACACTTCAATTAAGCTTTGCTTTTTGTGTTTCCTGTTCTGTATTGATTGTATTTGTCAGTGTTTGCTGAAAATAAAACCTGTTTAAAACAACATACACAAACTCTGATATTTCATTCCTGCCGTTCCTAACATGCCGTCGCTCACTGCTGCCACTGTACTGTCATTTAGGTCCACTACCCCCTTCTCTTGGGATGGTCATCCGTCTGCCATATCATCACTGGCGAAAATGGACGTCAGACTTTAAATGTAAGTGACTGACAGTTCCAGGGACGGATTAGGGAGTACGGGGGGGGGGGGGGGGGGGGGGGTGTAACCCCTCCCCCTCTCCCATTTCCCTAATCTCCAACCCCCAGTGCAAAAAAAAAAAAAAAAAAAAAAAAAAAAAAAAAAGGGGGGAAAAAAAAAAGAAAAAAAAACAAAACTCCAAGCAGCAGCCCTAACAGCGCATTCTGGCAAAAAGGTCCATATCAGAGGTGCACCCCCCCCCTCCCCCCCACCCCACCTTCACCCCCTTTTTATCAACGAGAAAAGAAGAATGGCACAACGATGCGCGTATTATTACTGTCATCATTATAATTATATTTTTTCACTTTTGGCACAGAAAAAGGAAACAAAACCCAACCCCAGTAAATTCCTCACACTTCCTTGATGACGAAATGACCCGCCCCTGTACGAGCAAAGCGTGAGTTTCAGCGATCTATACATGCAGATAGCAAAACACAGCGAGATTAAACCGACAGTAACGAGGTCAGTTTCAAAGTGTGACGTGACAGCAGGCGGATGTTGACGAGCTGATGATTGTATGCAAGGGAAGAGGGGAAACGCAGCGATCGTTACAGGCCTAACACGTGCTGAGCAAACCAACCAAAAAAGCAAAACAACAAGAACAACAACAACGAACGGCTATCAACAAGTAAGACAGAATACAACCCTATTTGTACACGCCACATTCAAACGGGCTGACCGCTGCCTTGTGCCGGCGCTTAACCGCCATGTTCAGTCATGCATGTCCATTGGTCATTCAACGCTAGAATGACCTCTGGCCTCATTCATGAACTCACAACGACCCGTGAGCGTAACAAAGATTACTCGCCGTTCGTGGCCAGTTCATTTGTGCCCAGAAATAAGGGGGTGGCAGATTAGTATTATTAATAATCTGGATTTTTCGACAACTCATTCACACTTGTGCAGCTGCAATCTTCCACACCCCTGCCGTCTACCCTCCTGCTTCTCTACCCCCCCCCCCCCCACCCCTACCCTATCTCTCTCCTCCTCCATACCAGTGTGGTAGGCTGCACCCGCCGCCCCTCCCCCTACCTCCACCCTCTGCTCCTCACCCCCACCTCTCTCTCTCTCTCTCTCTCTCTCTCTCCCCTGTACCACTGAAATGAGTTCATCCCTGACGCACACCCCGCGTGTTCTCCGACGCTACAGCCGTGACGGTGCGTTCAGTCACTGGGCGGCCGCGCACGATTATTACAGAGAAAACGTGAGCGAGAGAGTGAGAGAGAGAGAGCGACGGGCCGGGCGTGTGTGCATGTAAGAACATCGAGTTTTCTTTCCTCCATTTGACGAATGTTATAAACACAACAACAAAAAGGAAGACGTACATGTAACGTATATCTTTTCTTTGTTTTGTGTGCATGTTTTCTCTCTGTTCCATGTTTCTTTGACAAAATGAAACGGTGTCAATGAATTTCTTCATGTTTGTCCCCATCATCGTATTCTGTTTGATTGTTCGTTTGCTTTTCTACTTGTTGAAAACTTCTTTTGATGGACAGCTAACATAAGCTGGACAAAGTTCTGATTTGAGGTGACCATTGAGCAGTCTTGGGTACATCTTCGTTTACTTTTAGAAAGCTGCTGTCCCCGTGTTGATAATTTTTTGCTTTTTTTACCTTGTTGAATCGCCCTGACTTGATAAAATGATAGGGCAACTAATACCATCAGTGTTCATTATTGTTCACTTGGGAAAAAACTAATTTTTCAATCTTTCTTTCTTTCTTTCTTTCTTTCTTTCGTTTTGTCTTTTGTCTTTTGTTTTTTCTTCTTTTTCTCCTCCTCTCCCCCCCCCCTCCCCCTCTCTCTCTGTGAGTGAGTGGGTATGTGTGCTTTTTCTCACCTTTTTTTCTATCTGTTAATATTGTTATGTTTGTGGTAGTGTCGTCGTTGTTGTTGCTAGTGTAATTATTTCTACCTCTTGTTATCTGTTGTAGACATACTGCTGGTATTATGAAATGAGCTCAAAATCAGTATAAGAGTGTGTTTAGGAACATTAGGGACTTCCAGACTCAATCCCCTCAGTTTAACGATGTTAATACAAACAAGAAGAAACATGTATATGTACCCGTATCCTTATAGGTATCCCCCCCCCCCCCTCCCCCATGAAGATAAGGAGATTTTTTTTTTCTTATAATCTGGGTGTGATAGCGAAGCGAAGTTTATTACGTAAATGTCGAAGTGTGTGCGTTCGTGAAATTCCATTTTGCTTTAAGTTGTAGGAATTACAACATGGATTTGTGTGTGTGTGTGTGTGTGTGTGTGTGTGTGTGTGTGTTGTCAGTACAACTTTGTGTGTGTGTGTGTGTGTTTGCTTTGTTTTATTTTAGAATGACAAAAGGGCATGTTTTGCTTTGTTTTTTTAATTACGAAGTGGACAAGAAACGGGCTTTCATGGAAACTTACTTAAAAGATTTAATCATAAATCCTTTGCTGCAGTACTTTTGGTTTGTTGATGTTTCATTTTTCAGTATGCTGTGTACTACGCAATCTGATGATTTAAAAGTAAAACCGCACGTGTGTGTGTGTGTGTGTGTGTGTGTGTGTGTGTGTGTGTGTGTGTGTGTGTGTGTGTGTGTGTGTGTGTGTGTGTGTGTGTGTGTGTGTTGTGTTCAAATCAGGGATACCATTTCAATATAAAAAAAGTATTTACTGTCGGTAGTCATTTTCATATGAGGTGATGTTAAACTTGATATTACACACACACACACACACACACACACACACACACACACACACACACACACACACACACACACACACTTACTTTATATCACACACGCATGAGAAAAACAGGTGACCTACATTATTCGCAAACTTGTTCACATTGTCTAATGTTTCATGGAAAGGTAACGTCTTATGCATCAACTCTGACCATCCTGTTTGTTTGCGTTTTTCTTCTTCGTTCTTTCCATTTTTAGCAACAGATCCAAAATTAAAACGAGTAACAACATGGTAACAAAAGCAAACATCAAACGTTTTTCTGGCAAAAATAGCAGCAGAACAGCAACAGCATCGTTGACTAGGCTGTATTGTTTGTGCGACTGTTCCCTCATGCAATGTTCATTTCTGATCAAGGCACAGTAACCACCATAACACTGAACAGTATATACACGCTCGTGAGTGCATGTAGGAGCGTGTGTGTGTGTGTGTGTGTGTGTGTGTGTGTGTGTGTGTGTGTGTGTGAGAGAGATTAAGAGAGACTGCGTTCAGTTCGGAGAATAACTGAATAATCGTGACGTTAACATCAACATGCGCCAAGGCATTCAAATCAGACAGGGCAGTTCGATAATTGTTCTTTTAGTAACGTCTTAAGAGCACCATGTACCATTGAATCATCTATTCTAAACTGTTGAATGATGGCTTTTTTGACATTAACGTATACTTTGCCTTCAGTCCGGACTGAAACAGTTAATGTGGTTTTTTATGAACATCGATGTGCGCCTTTGCGCTTCAAACTGATCAGCTGAATAATTATGTTTTCAACATTGAAGTAAGCGATGGGATTCAGTTCGTACTTAACATTTCAATGACTGTTTTATCAACATTGTCGCGCGCCATAGCGTTTAGTCCAGACTGAATTATGGGAATAATGGTTTCGGTACATTTAACATACGCCATGGCATTCAGTCCAGACTGAACGATTGTATAATGTTTCTGTTAATAATGATGTACGGCCATTGCATTTAAACCACACATTTACACATTGATTTCATGGACATTGACTGATTTGCTCTGTAGTTCGCTGCAGTAATGCAACGAACGGGTAACCCCACCTGGATTCCACACAATGAATGAGAATTAATTTTTTTTTTAAGCAACCAAAAGAACCAGAAGCTGGTGAAACTGCATTTTCTGCGCTTAAAGTGCTCGACAGAAAAATGATCACTGCAGCAGGCGTGAAGTTGAAAAATGATCACTGCAGCAGGCGTGAAGCTGAAAAATTATAACTGCAGCAGGCGTGAAGTTGAAAAATGATCACTGCAGCAGGCGTGAAGTTGAAAAATAATCACTGCAGCAGGCGTGAAGCTGAAAAAAATTATAACTGCAGCAGGCGTGAAGTTGAAAAATGATCACTGCAGCAGGCGTGAAGTTTGAAAAAAATGATCACTGCAGCAGGTGTGAAGTTGAACACTTCTAGTCAAGGCCTAGCTCGAATTAGTCTCGGTTCGTTTTATTGTGATTGTTGTTTCTTGGTTGTCCCGTATCCCGTACCGTCTCTGTCTCTGTCTGTCTCTGTCTGTCTGTCTGTCTGTCTGTCTCTCTCTCCATGACATAGCTCCCATATACCACCCACCCTGTACCCCCAAGACATAGCCGCATCCAGCCTCATCTTGCTGCAATCCCAGCGTCACGTTGTTTTCCTGCTTTCAACGGCTACAGAGGTGACCGGAGCAACTCAACCACGACTGCTTATGGCAAAGGAAAGGGAAAGAAAAGGAAAAAAAAAAAAAAAAAAAAAAAGGAACAGAAAAAAAGGTGTGTTTTTTTTTTTATTGCGGTCGGAAGGAATCATTGACCCATAACCTGATTCGCCGTTTCTTTATAGTAGTAAGAAGAGCTCTAGCGTGTTCACTGAACGGTGGCTTCACCGTGAGACCGGTAGCTAGGGACGCCACCAGCACGTTTCAGCCTCCACGCACTCCCCCCCCCCCCCCCCCCTCCTCCTCCACCCTCACCACCTCCACCTTCCTCTTTTTTTTTTTTTTCTTTTTTGTTTTTTTGTTGTTTTTTTTTTTTTTGTTTTTTTTTTGTAGTTGTTGCAGGCCCTCAGCTGTTGTGAGCGATACTTGCGATCCTGTTCCAACCGGTTTCAGCCAGTCCCGACCGCTTTCTGCCCCGGCGTGGCAGCGCGGCGCGGCACGGCACGGCACGTCAAGCTCACTGTCAGTCAGTTGTGGCGCGGCGGGTTGCGTTAAAGTAGAGGAAAATAGAAAATAATACATACACACAAACTCGAGGGACGCCGGATAGCGCAGTGGGATGCATGCATACGCCTTGCAGGCTGGGCCTTCGTGGGTCGCACGGTGTCGAGTCCAGGCCCTGACAGTTCCAGTCTTTGGGCCGTCTACCACGAGATCGTCGTTCGTTGGAGGGGTGTTTTTGTGATGGTGTTCTATGTAAACGCCATCACCGACACCCCTCGCGGTGATAGATAGATAGCTACCTTCCATTACCCCCCCCTCCCCCCATCCCTCCCTCCATCCCAACGCCGCTTCCCCCGTTCACTGCCGACCAGATCACCGCTTCCCCTCCGTCCCTTCCTCCTCACCAACGTCCTTGGGATGGTCATGCCCGGCTGCGCCATCATCCGAGGTCGGTGTGAACGTCAAACCGTAACCAATCAACCGCAGGGTCGAGAGGAGGGAGGGGAGGGGAGGGGGGATAGCAGGGACATTGTTTAATAATTAGATGAAAAGTTGGCTTCATGAATTCGATGAAGCGGTTGAAAGCCCGTTCGCCGGTAAATCAGCCGACAACCAACAAACAAAAAAAACAAGAGCAGAAATGATAAAATATGAAGTCTTTTTTTTCTGTCAAGTTTATATAGAATACGTCATTTGATAACTTGGAAGAAAGCGGTAGATCAAAGATAGGAAGTTTCTTCGTTTAGGAAGATTGAAGCCTACACAGATCGTCCACACACACACACACACACGGAACGGTGCGGGTGAAAACTTAACGATGGTCAACTTTGTTTTAACAAAATGATAAGTAACAATCGACGTTTTATCATTCTAGATTTGGCAGCTTCAAACAGCAGACGAGAAAGAATTGTGACGTTGAAATCTTGTCGTGCAGCATTCGCTATTCTTACTAATTTAAACTGAAACCTGACAGGATCTGCGCACGGATGATGTCGGAGATGGAGATGTTGCATGGTGTTTTCTGCACGGCCCTTTGTGGCAGTGGCAGTGGCAGGACCACGGGGCATAATCGGACCCCTCACTTCAATGCCTTACGGTGTCAAAACTATCCACTGTAGGCCTGTCGGTCAATTCATGTCCGTGGACACGGCACATACAACTGAATCACACGTGTCTGAAATTCTCATTCATTTATATTTGAAACAAAGGTTCATATGCCTCGCACCTGGGGCAGCATGGGCAGCCAAGCGAAGCGCCATGGGCATATCTTGCATTCTGAATTTATTGCAGATGATGATGATGAAACAAATAAACTGTCATGTAAATTTTGGTCGTAGCTATATCGACGTTTTGGTTTTTGTTTTCTACATGCAGTATCTCTAGTTCTGTAATGTCCTTTGGCATTTTCCTTTGTTCTCGGCTGTTTTTTTTTTTTTTTGGGGGGTCTCTTTTTTACACTGGTCATTCAGTTTAGTTTCATCACTGGTATTTGTTCTTCTGCCCCGTGTCTTGATTTCTCTACCTCTCCCAGACTTCCGTCCTTTCATTTTTGCCCCTTTATAGTACCCCTTGTTCATTCCCATTGACCCAGCTTTCCGAGACTGTTTGGGTTTCTGTTTTAGCTGTTCTTCGAGATCGAGGAAGACACACTGAAGGCAAACAATTACGGAAGCGTACAAAAATCCTTTCGGGAAGAAC
>JADBJO010003089.1:257500-262500 GCA_016801955.1 Conus betulinus
GAAAAACAGATCATCAGCAAAGAAACAGATCCTCATAAAGAAACAGATCATCAGCAAAGAAAAACAGATCATCAGCAAACAAACTAGCTGGTTCATTCTTGGTCCGCTTTTCCATATGTCACCACACAAAAATTCTATGGGTTTCGTTATTGGGCCGAATTCCGTTTATCCTCATGAAGATTCTTTGGGCCTGTTCTTGGACAGCATCGCATATTATTTCCTCCCAGAAGTCAATGGGTTTGCACTTAGGCCGCATTCCATAATCTTCAGCAAAACACTGTGAGTTCGCTCATGGCTGCGTTCCACAAGATTCTATGGAATCTTTCTTGGGCAGCATTATATATGCTCACTAAAATTCTGTGGGTTCGTTTGTGGCCTTTTCTGTATATGCTCACCAAAATTCTGTGGGTTCGTTTGTGGCCAATTTCCATATGTCCTCATCAAAATGTAGTAGGTCTGTTCATAAGCCGCATTTCATATATATCTTCACCAAAATTCAACGGAATCGTTCTTGGGTTGCCTTCCATATATCCTCACCCAAACTCAGTGGATTAGTTCAATGGCAGCATTCCTTATTTCCTCGCCAAAATTCAACGGTTCGTCTTGGGATGCATTCTTTTTCTCCCCATGTTTCATTATCGTGGTTTATTACGTTTTGCGTGTGTATCTTGCCCACAAACAACCAACAAACAAACGAAGTTGTGAGCGCCCTGTACTGGGTAAACGAGATCCTATCCCTACCCCCCCCCCCCCCTCTCCCCCTTCTTTCTTAAAAACTGTTTTCCCATCCCACACCTTTACTTGCCTCCTACCCGGCCTCTAAACAGGTTTTGGGTGAGTATGTACTTTATTTGCTAAAACTGACAAGCCAACATACAAATGGACACACAAAGTAAAAGTGCAGAGTCAAACTAACTCAATCATAATACGAAAACAGACGAGTCAGTTCGACAAGTATGTCTTTGTCAGACAATATACAAAACAACAGACGCTGAAAACAAAAAAAAATGCGCACACAGCTTATTCTCAACAAAAAGTAGTCAGCATGAAAGGAGAATAAGTCTCGCAACGATGTCAGCCGTACTGTTCTGTGGAAGTTGTTCTTTCGGCATGTGATTTCAGCGTAGCGCCTACATCTAGACGTCAGCATGTTGATATGTGTGGGGGTACTTATACTCAAAATGACCCTGTAAAATTGTTATGAACGTTCATTTAAACGGTACTGTTGCGAGTACTGTTGCTCGCAAACAACACCTTCGTACCCCACAGCCTACTCCCCTTCCCCCACTTCTTCCACCCACCCCACACCAATCATCTCCACAAACCCTTTTTGCTTAAACACCCCCCCCCCCCTTCCTGACACACACACACACACACACACACACACACACACACACACACACACACACACACACACACACACGCGCATCATTGCCCTTACAGGTTAGGCCTGCCGCGCCGGGTAATCATAAGCATAACTGATATGATAATAATGGGATGTACGACTTGTTTCTCCGCAACCTTTGCTATCCTAGGGAGGACAAGACGTAAAAAAGCATAAAACTGAAAAAACAAGAGTTCTCCGAACTATAGAGGAAAGAAGAGAAAACAAAGGGTAGAGAATGAAAGAAAGAACGCAAGAGTAGATAAAGGGCTTTAAAGGAACATAAACAGTACATGGGAAGAGAGGAGATGATATTAAGCGAGAAAGAGGAGAAAATAGTGAGAAATAATAGAAGGGAATAGGGACAAAAGAAAAGGGGATAAAAAGGAGAAAAGAGAAGGCAGGAGGGCGGGAGAGGAGGAGGAGAAAAATAAACCAGTGGAAAACAACAGAGAAAAACAAAGAGAAGACAAAAAACGGGAAAGAATAGAAAAACTACCAACAAAATTGGAGGAGGAGAGGGGGGGGGGAAAGCAAAGAGAAAACAGAAAGAACAGAAAAGGGAAGACGAGAAATTGAAAGCGTGAAGAAAACAGGGGAAGCAAGTTTGATTCACGTGAGTCTGCCAAGGTATATATACGTGACACCAGATAGTGTACTAATCTGCAGTTTGTGGTCCGATTTAAGTCGACAAACGTGAGTGTGTTGGTCTTATCTGAATCTGTGGTGAAAAAGTAGACCATTGAACTGATTTTCTGATGCGACATTCCGTTCAGATTTTCTATGGCACATTCCGGTTCCCGCCACTGGAGAAAAGGTGTCTAGCTTTCTTGTGTTGAGATCCTTCATCAAAATGCCCCCGTTCTTCATTAACGAGAGTGTCTAAAAACTACACCAGGGGCATCTCAGATTTCACAACGGAGATGACGTATTTCTGCTCGGCGAAATTCAGTGCAATGTAAGTTTAAAATATGCCACATTCTGCTTAGGGACATGTTTGGAACTGCAACATTGGTAAGAATTAACGATGTAAATAGAGTCCACATAGGGTGCAGGCACGCATAGGACATGTTAATGGAATGCCCTGCACGTGCCTGCACTCTATGTGAACACAGCGCAGGGTTTCCAGGAATGTGCAGGATTGCTCCCAGCTGGTTTGTTCGGCAGTTGAGGACAGTATTTCTCTGGGTCCTATCAGCACCTTTGGATGTATCTTTTTTCCTGTTCGACGAAATTCATTACAATAATTGTTGATAATTAAAAATGTAAATAATTTATTTCTGTACCTTCTCTTTTTCAATTTCTGGGGTGATCAACAATTATTTTATCTTGTATCACGGCTCAGACCATTGTAAAGACTAAGCCATTGGCAGTAAATTTTATCAGGCGTATTACGAAGTACGAGTTTGAAACCAGTTTTCATATTATTCGCGGGGCTGAACAGAGGAGAGTCATAATGTTTCCAATGTGTCCAGTCTGAGCTTTTGGAGAGCCCCGTGTTTAGCGAACAAAAGTTAACGTCGATTCTCTTCCCTCAAAACAACACGGCATGATAATACTCGCCACCATGAACCAGTCCCCTGTCGGACTCCCACCTTCGCCATCGCTCCAAGCCTCGACCGTGGACCCGACCTTCGCCTTGGACTCGTCCTTGACCTCCAACATCAGCAGCTGCAAGGTGGGGGACGTAGCGCCTCAGCACCCTGCAGATCCGGACTACTTTCAGGAGTTTGAAGCCCCGTCCAGCCCCCCGGAGCTGCCGGTGTGGGAGATGGGGCTGAAGATCACCTTCTACGTGCTGGCCTTCCTGGTGACTGTGGCCGGCAACAGCCTGGTGATCCTCATCACCTGCAGGAACAAGAAGATGAGGTCCACCACCAACGTCGGCTGCTGCTGAACCTGGCGGTGGCCGACCTCATGGTGGCCGCTGTGTGCATGTGGGTCCACCTGGGCAACGCCATCACCGCTGAATGGCCGTTCGGGGAACTTTGTGTGCAAGGTCAACACGTTCTGTCAAGGTGAAAGGAGGAGATGGGCGGGGCGGGGGGGGGGGGGGGGGAGGGGGGGGGGGGGGGTCATGACCAGGTGTGTGTGGTGTGTGTGTGGGTGTGTGTGTGTGTGTGTGTGTGTGTGTGTGTGTGTGTGTGAGTGTGTGTGTGTGTGTGTGTGTGTGTGTGTGTGTGGTGTGTGGTGTGTGTGTGTGTGTGTGTTGTGTGTGTGTGTGTGTGTGTGTGTGGTGTGTGTGTGGTGTGTGTGTGTGTGTGTGTGCTGTGTTGTGTTTGTCTCTCGCGAGTGTGTCTATGTGTGCTGTCTGTCTCTGTCTCTGTGTCTATGCTCTCTGTTCTCTCTCTCTCTATCTCTGCTATCTCTCTCTCTCTCTCTCTCTCTCTCTCTCTCTTCTCTCTCTCTCTCTCTCTCTCTTCTTCTCTCTCTCTCTCCTCTCCTCTCTCTCTCTCTCTCTCTCTCACTCTCCTCTCTCTCTCTCTCTCTCTCTCTCTCTCTCTCTCTCTCTCTCTCTCTCTCTCTCTCTCTGTCTGTGGCTACCCTTGTTTGTCTTTCTGACTGTCTCCGTGTTCCTTCCCAACCACGGTCATTGCTTCCTTCCTCCCGGCGCCACCCTTCCTTTATTTCTACGAGAGAAAGTCAGGGATGTGACGCCATTTCCAATGCACAGATGACTGAATGAAAATCGGAAGAAAAAGGTATGCCCGGTAGGCAATACATTCAAATTACCGTCAATAAGCGGGCTGTCAACAGAAGTCTTTCCTAGTCCTCCTCCTCAGTTTGCAGAAGCCAAAATCAACGAGAGTGAATAGTAGCTGGGAACTCTCGAAGTGTAAGTGTCCCTCGTGTTCAGTTTCCGATGAATCGTTTGAAAGGAGAAGGTAGACCTCCGCCACATTTAACGAATCCTAGAATCAACCTTTGATTCGGATCCGCACCATGGAGCCGTGCTAAAATTTAAGTCTTTGAGTCACATTCCATTTTTTTTCACTAAGTTTGGTGAAACGTGTATCTTGCTGACAGACAAACTAAATTCGGTACTGTAACTTTAATGTAATCTTGCTGACAGGCAAACTCAAATATGTGCGGTAGTGTTAATGTAATCTTGCTGACAGACAAACTAAAATCGATACTGTAGCTTTAATCTTGCTGACAGACAATCTGAAATCGGTAGTGTGGTTTTAATGGAATCTTGCTGACAGACAAACTAAAATCGGTAGTGTGGTTTTGATGCAATCTTGCTGACAGACAAACTAAAATCGGTGCTGTAGTTTTAATGTAATCTTGTTGAGAGACAAACAAAAATCGGTGCTGTAGCTTCAATGTAATCTTGCTGACAGACAAACTAAAATCGGTAATATAGTGTCAATGTAATCTTGCTGACAGACAAACTGATATCGGTGCTGTAGTTTTTATGTAATCTTGCTGACAGACAAATAAACAAACAGACGCCCGTTGTGTACATACAATCCCCTCAGCAGAGACAAAAAAAAGCGAAGAAACTGATGAAAAATATACAGTGTGAAGAAACGAGCATGTCCACCATGTGTAGAATTTGTATCACAAACGACAGATAAATCGATTTTCATGTTTAAAACTTGAAAGTGAAAAC
>JADBJO010003090.1:0-10000 GCA_016801955.1 Conus betulinus
ACCCCCAGGAGCTCTCGTTCTGAAACCTATGCACCAGTACTCAAACCCTCTCTCCCCACCATCACTTTCTCCTTTGTTCTTTCTGTCAAGACAAAGCAGTGCTTTCACCACGCCTCCTCCTTCTATAACCCTCTCATCACCTAATACAGTCCCTGACCCTTCCCACCCTGTCCGCCGTGAATGGCCGTCACAGTACCCTAATCTGGTTATTTCTCCGCCGTGGAGAGAGAAAGGGAACCTTTCGGCCTGGGCAGAACTTGCGAGAGAAAGAGCACCCCGCCGGGCATGACACGGAGTGACGGTCTGGAACTGTGAGATCGTTCTGGTCTGTGTCGATGACATTAAGCGTGTCAACGATTGAGTGCTCTCTCTCTCTTTCTCTCTCTCTCTCTCTCTCTCTCTGTTATCCCTTTGTATGTGTGTGTGTGGTGTGTGTGTGTGTGTGTGTGTGTGTGTGTGTGTGTGTGTGTGTGTGTGTGTGTGTGAATGACACAGTGATGGTTTGGAACGGTGAGATCTTTCTGGTCTGTGTCGATGACATCAAGTGTCTCAGCGAAGGACAATGTTTGGACTGGGAAGATGCTTCTCCTTTGCCTGTCTATCTGTTGCACTTCCTCTCTCTCTCTCTCTCTCTCTCTCTCTCTCTCTCTCTCTCTCTCTCTCTCTCTCTCTCTCTCTCTCTCTCCTCTCTCTCTCTCTCTCTCTCTCTCATCTCCGTGTGATTTCATTTGAACGTTCTTTACTTAAAGATGTTCCGCTGTTCTGTGATATCAAACGTGCTTGCGAGAACAAAGTACAGATGTGTGTGAGTAAGTGAGTGTGAGCATGCTTGCGTGCGTGCATGTGGGATCGAACACGCGCGCGAATGTTACACACACACACACACACACACACACACACACACACACACACACACACACACGCACACCACCCACCCACACACCCACCCTCCCACTTAGAACACCTTACATATCCTTATACACTTCATACAGGCGTTAGTACGAGAACGCAAGTTTCTTTAACCTTGTTTGACCAAAGCGGCACAGCAGGAATACTATTGACTCGTTCAGTCTGAAGATCTGAGACCAAATACAAGAGGATGGCCCATCTTCCCCACCCCAACACTTTCTCTTCCTCGCACGTGGACGACGTTTCCAAGGTCAGACGTGACCTTACCCCCCCCCCCCCCCCTTTTTTTTTGTCCACCATCTGGGTACATGCCCCAAGCCTTCCCCATTCATCATCGATCACCTCTCTTTCTTTGTACACCCCCCCCCCTCCCCACCCTTTCTGCAATATGTGTGATAGTAACAGACCCATCCTTGACCGTTCACTTTTTTCCCCAGCAGTGCGTTTACTTGGGCGGCAAGGACGATGGATGTGTGTGTGTGTGTGTGGGGGGGGGGGGGGGGGGGGGAGAAGTAAAGGGTATATGAGTGGGACAGGAATCAGCACTGCGCCTTCTCTGCGGAGCAGGAGCGAGAGAAAGGGGGATGGGGGCGGGGGGAGGGGGGAGGGGGGGTCATGAACTGAGAGAGATGAGGTGGAACAGCAGCATTACTTTCTGGTCTTTATTGTCCATGTGATTTCTGAGGATGTTTGGGGGGGGGGGGGGGGGGGGGGGCGTTCTGCTTCTGTAGAACAATTCTTGCATTGAATAAAAAAAATGATTAGCTTGAAGTCAACACAATCACACACGTACGAACGGACAGAGAATCGGACACACGGGAACAGACATGCACACACCTGAGCATAAGCAGCACACTCACACAGCGTGCAAAAATAGCCCATCGGCCCATCACTCTGAAACCTGTATAGCTGTGGCCCGACTCAAACCTTCTACCCGCCAACACACGTGTATGTGTGCGTGCGTGCGTGCGTGCGTGCGTGCGCGTGCGTGCGTGCGTGCGAGTGCGTGCGTGCGTGCGTGCGCGCGCGCGTGTGTGTGTGTGTGTGTGTGTGTGTGTGTGTGTGTGTGTGTGTGTGTGTGTGTGTGTGTGTGTGTGTGTGCGTGCGCGCGCGTGTGTGTGTGTAGTGTATAGTTTATCTGTAAGTACACCCAGTTCTATCACCACCATCCTTCTTCTATAATCCCTCGCACTATCAATACTTTTCTTGCCCCCCCCCCCCCCCTCCCCCCCTTCCCTCCCCTTCTCACCCTGTCTGACAGTAACTGGCGCCACAGTGCTTCAATCTACTTACTTCTCCACAGCGGGAGAAAAAGGGATTGTGTTAGCCAAAGTAGGATTGTAGAGAAAGACCAACCGCCGTGGCGAAGTGGCTAGCGTCGCAGACTCCCGGCTGGGTGGTCGCTGGTTCGATTCCCACCGAGTCATGTGGGACTGGTCTGCCCCGACCGGCTCCTACCCAGAGCTGAGTTTGCTACGGGCTCAACTGGGAAGACTGGGACCACACAGTCGAGTTTTCATCCACTTAATGGACGCGTCTCCGAGAGTGTTGCTCAAACTTCCTGACCAACACTGCAGGTGTCTGTATCTCTCGGGCCTGGTTGACGCCGGGATATATCATGAAAGGAAGCGTAGAGTACGGCCCTGTCACGCAGTCTCAGACCAGAATGAAAATCCGTAGCATCATCTTTATCATCCACATTCTCATCGATCAGCATTAAGAAAAAAGGGGGAAAAAAAAGGATTATTGAGAAAGAGCCTGCTCTCTTTGAAGAAAGAACTCACGAGACAGAGCGATGATCTGGGATGCCAGACACTTTCTCCTATGTAGTCTGTGTCGGCGACAGTATGCCTCTTGGGGACATAATGGACGGGTGGCCTTGATGGTCATAGTTTGATCACATGGGTGTCTTGTCTTTGATTCTCCGTGTCTCCGACTGTCTGCCTGCCCCCAAAACCCTCCTCCAATCCTCTCTGTCTGTCTGCCTGTCCAAGTGTCTGTCTGTCTCTGTCCCTGTCTGTCTGTAAGTCTGCCGGTCTGTCTGTCTGTCCCTCTGTGTGTGTGTGTGTGTGTGTGTGTGTGTGTGTGTGTGTGTGTGTGTGCGTGCGTGCGTGCGTGCGTGCGTGCGTGCGTGCATGTGTAAGTGACCAGCTTCCTTTTAGTCTGAACCAAACCAAACCAGAGTGCTGAGACTAGCTGGTCGGAAGTAACGGTCGTCGGAGAGGAGATCACGGGTGTACAGGTACACACTTGTGCATGCTCCATTAGTCTGAAGGGCATACCATTCAAGTCAAACCAGTGCAGCCACACATCTGTCCAAGCCTTCACAACGAGGGACACACACACAGCTCATGCATCGTGCATCACTGTCATGAATGCCTTCAGTTTCCCCAAGAATCACGGTTACACGTGGAACCCTGCACTTCACACCTCTGCCTTTCATTGCCATTCTCTTTCAGACCGCGACCACTCACCCCCCCCCCCCCCCCCCCTCACTCCCCCCACTCTACCCTACCCTGTTAGGACATAAAATCAACGATTCACTGGCATGAAATATGACTGTCCTATGCCCCATTGACCTGCACGTCACATTCAAATACAATGTGGCAGACCTCTCCCCCCCCCCTCCAACCCCATCCCCACCTGCCCTCCCTCCCTCTCTCTCTCTCTCCCCCCCACCCCCCGTACGCATTCAGCTACAGTTCCATTTGCGTGATTGAAGCGAGATTTCCATACCATCGATTGGAAGTCCACTCGTCCGGAACTAACAGTGGAGGCAAACGTTTAGTGTCCAAGGTGACCAGTTCTGAACTATTTTCAGATTTCCCGTCGCTAAGCACTGCCGAGGTGCTCCATTAAGTGTGCAGTGATATCTGCCGATCTCCTCTGCAGCTCTGTGACGGCGTGTGGCCGACCGTGAACCGTGTTAGTTTGTGCTGGGGTTCCCTCCATCTCTCGTACACAAATGATTGTTCAGGAAGTGATTCAACTTTGTACATTAAATATTCAGATGACTCAGCGCTTGTGGATCTTTCCAACTCTGATTCTGTTTACTTCAAGGAGGTTCAAAGATTTGTTGACTGGTGCGATCATGACTATCTTGATCTGAATGTAACAAAAACGAAAGAAATGTTGATTGATTTTAGAAAGAATCCAAAGCTGTACCACCCCTTTTTATCAAAGGTGCTGAAGTAGAACGTGTTGAATCATACAAATATTTAGGAACTTTTATAGATAATAAGCTGAATTTTAAATCCCATGTTGAGTATGTCCACACAAAAAATGTCAAACCAGATTATATTGTCTTCGCAAGCTGCGATCATTTCATGTGAATACTGACATTCTTCGGACATTTTATTCATGCTTCTTGGAATCTGTTCTAACTTTCTCATTATGTGTTGGTATGGTGGGTTGACTGTGAAGAGCAGAAATGTGCTTGAGAAAGTGGTGAACGTGGGAGGAGGAAAAATCGTTGTGTGAGAGACAAAAAGTCTGAGTGAGCTATATAGGTGCCGTGTTGTGTTGTAAAGCGAAGAAGATTACGTGTGACCAGACCCACGTTCTTGCAAATCAGTATGACCTTCTTCAGTCAGGACGAAGATATCGATCGGTTAAATGCAGAAGTGTCAGATTTAAACAAAGTTTTATTCCCCTGTCCATTGATTTCATGAACCGAGAAGATGTTTAATTGAAATCCAAATTCCTCTATATGAATGTATGTCATATGTGAGAAAATGGGTAATGTGGCTAAATTATTGTTTATTTGCTGTGAATGTGTGTGACCACAAATTAATTTCTCAAATTGAGATAATAAAGTTTACTTGACTTGACTTTGATCATCATCATCATCTTCTTCTTCTTCTTCTTCCTCCTCCTTCTCCTCTTCTTTTTCTTCTTCTTTTACTTCTTCTTCCTCCTCCTCCTCCTCCTCCTCTTCTTCTTCTTCTTCTTCTTCTCTGCATAAAAAGCAGGCTCCCAACTTACCCCCATCTCAGCGGTAAAATTTTCTTGGCATTATTATTCACGCCTTACTTTTTTTTTCTTTCTAATTTCCTTCACAGCTTCAGTGTCCTCAAGGACAGACTGTTGGTGTCCACATCTCCTCCCATCCCACCCCGCACTCCCATCCCTCACCACCTGTCCATCCTCTGTCCGTTCCCATGCCCTACTACCCTACCCCCCCCCCCCCCCCCACTCTTCCTCCTTCCCTTTGCCCACCCTCTCCACACCTTTTCGCCCCATTCTGGCAATGACTCTAGCTGTTAATGGAGCGCAAGGGGGGAGAGGGGGAGAGGGGGAGGGGGAGGACTCCTCCATATTGATACTATGTACGTCTTATACAGTTGATTTCGCCGCCGTTATTCATGCGCGCATCCGAATGTGCGCGCACACACACACACACGCACGCACATACCCACACACACAAACACACACACACACGCACACGCATACACGCGCGCGCGCACGTACGCGCGCGCACACACACACACACACACGCGCGCGCGCGCACGTGTATGTGTGTGCGCGCCCGCGCGCGCCCACACATACACACGCACCTCTTTACACTCCGAGATTGTAAAGAGATATCAATCTCACAGCTGCTGTCTCATCTCCCCACCCCCCCCCCCCCCCCCCCCCCCCCCCCCCCCCCCCCCCCCCTTTCAGGTCCTTTCTTTCCCCAAGGATGGTACAATCCTTCACCTGTCTCACTAATGTAGGCCACTGTTTTCCTTCCTAAAGACACGGCTTGGTAAGCATCCAGCTTAGCTGTGGGGCGACTCCTACCCCCCCTATCCAGCCGCTCCTCAACGTAAGTGGATTCTTCAACGTAGAGCATTCTACGAGCAGTTTCTCTTTTAACTCCACGGCGTGCTGGCGAGGTTCATCAACCGTCTTGTTTATCACCAGCTTCCTTTTGATCTAAAACCAAAGCAAATACATACTGCAGAGAAGTGCTGGTCTGAGGTATTGGGTCTCAGGATGATAGGTCATGGGTGCTAAGGGACATGCCCTGTTGGTCTGAAGGTATGGCATGGAACTAATTCAGCTCTATCTACTGCCCTCCTGCCTAGGCACAGCTTATGCATTCTGCATCACCGTGGCGAGTAAACGTCTGTTCTCCCCCCCCCCCCTCTTCTCTCTCTTCCCGTTCCAGCCCCTACCCTGTGTGTGTGTGTGTGTGTGTGTGTGTGTGTGTGTGTGTGTGTGTGTGTGTGGTGTGTGTGTGTGCGTGTGTGTGTGTGTGTGTCCCCTCCTCTCCCTCTCTCTCCAACTCTCTCTCCCTCCCCTCCCCCTCCCCCCCTCTCTCTCTCTTCCTTCTGATTATAGTATTCATTCATTCATTCTCTCTCTTTGTCTCTGCACTAAAGCATGCTCCAATACACACCTATCTGAATGTCAAATTGTCTTGGCATTATTCATGCCCTTCTCTTTTTTTTTTTTCCCACTTCTCTCCTCCGGTGTCCTCAAGGTCTCCTACTGTCTCCCACCCTGCACCCCCTACCCTCACCATCCCTCCGTCCTCTGCTAAAGCCCTGGGTACACTGTAGGCCATCGCAGCATCACTGTGGTCATTGTCGTCCGTTTCCGAATAATGGCTTCACGTGGAAACCTGCACTTCACACCTCTCTTTCCCATTACCATCTCTTTCAGACCACCTCTCTCACCCCCCTCCCACACACACACCCTCCATCCGTCCCTGAAAGTTAGAACATAACACCCACGATTCCTTTGCATACTACTCTACTATTCCTACTATCACAATTACTCTACTATGCCCCACTGACCTGCACGACGAATAGAACCAGACCTACACGACAGATAGAACCCAGACAGACCTTTCCCCCCCCCCCTGCCCAACCATACACCACCCCATCCCTTGTATTTTCATCTCTCCCTCACCCCCTCCCGTGCCCATTTAGCTACCACCCCATTTATGTCATTGAGGTGAAATTTCGATACAGTTGATGGAACACACACACACTGTCCTGGAACTAACAACAGTAGAGGCGAACATTCAATGTTCAAATGACCAGTCCTGAACTGTTTTTTTTTTTTTTTTCCAGATGTTGTTTCCATGGCTAAGCATTGCTGAGGTGCTGCCACGGTGCGCCGTGATGTCTGCTTGTCCCAGTCTCCGCTTCTGTCGCTCTGTGTTGCCGACCGTGAACGGTGTTTGTTGTGGTGGGATTCCTTCTATCTCTCTTTCTGCAGGATTATAATTATGGTTACGTGCATGCGCGTGTACGTCTCTTTGTGTACGGTATGCTCGTGAGCTCATCTCTCTCTCTCTCTCTCTCTCTCTCCTCTCTCTCCTGTCGCTGTCCCTCCCTTCCTCCCCCCCCCCCTCTCTCTCTCTCTCTCAGTCAGGGAGTGTGTGGGAGTGTGGGGGAGATAAGGAAAGGAGAGAAAAGGCCAATAAGTAAAAACAAAAGAAGATCTCGCCAGTAAATGTTTTCATCTCTCTCTCTCTCTCTCTCTCTCTCTCTCTCGCTCTCGCTCGCTCGCTCGCTCTCTCCCCCCCCCTCCTCTCTCTCTCTCTCTCTCTCTCTCTCTCTCTCTCTCTCAGAAATGTTTGAAGTGATGTTCAGTGTATAACCCACTTACCGTTGCGTTTTGAAATAACGGGAATAAGTTTCCAAAGTTTGGCGTTTCTTTACGAGTATACATTCTTTTTTTTTTTTTTCCATTTATATATTTTTCATAAGTGCACTTAACTGATCGCCATCAGTTGGTACATTTTATTTCACTTCTATTCTTTTGTCCTGTTGAACTAATATCCTTTCAAGCGCTGGTTGAAAATAGTAAAATGCCGTAATCCGTGTGAAGATGCGGGCAAATTGTTCCAGGAAGTACCCCCCACAGTATACCAGACTTGATTTGTAAAGGTCACACACCAGGGCAGAGGCATTGTTCTCTAGGAATGTGCCTGCTGTTATTGGTCTGAAAACTCTTCACAGCAGAGTGAGGAGCAGTTCCATTTACCACTCTGTGCAAACATATACAGCTTATTGTTTGGGAACGGTGGCCGAAAGGGAAGAAGATCTACAGACTACGATCACTTAGCGTTAATGGACTAGATATTTAAAGAACCGTTTTTAGTGCACGCTTCTGTAACAGTGCTAAGTATTTCTAAACATTTGGCTCGTTTCAATCTCATCAAAGGGAAGCGTGATCTATAATTGACTGTTTGTAGGAGTAGAGAGAGAGAGAGAGAGAGAGAGAGAGAGAGAGAGAGAGAGAGAGAGAGAGAGAGAGAGAGAGAGAGAGAGAGAGATTTTCATACACGCGCGTACATACATTTACGTTTGCACACACACACACACACACACACACACACACACACACACACACACACACTCTCTCTCTCTCTCTCTCTCTCTCTCTTTCTGTTACACATACACACGCATACAAACACACACACGCACAGACACATACACTCAAACAAACACAGAGGTCTGTCTGTCTGCATGTCTGTCTCACTGTCTGCTTGCCTGTCTGTCTGCCCTCTCTCTCTCTCTCCCTCCCTCTCTCTCTCTGAAGAACGGCATGCTTCAATGTAAAGTACACCTACCTGAATCTGAAAACCCCATTGCTGTGTTCACGTCTTCTGCCTACCATTGTGCCCGTCTCCAACTGAAAGGATAGCTCGCATTTCCACCCTCTCCCTCCCCCTCTCTCCAACTGAAAGGATAGCTAGCATTTCCACCCTCTCCCTCCCTCTCCAACTGAAAGGATAGCCAGCATTTCCACCCTCTCCCTCCCTCTCCAACTGAAAGGATAGCCAGCATTTCCACCCTCTCCCTCCGCCCTGTCTCCAACTGAAAGGATAGCTAGCATTTCACCCTCTCCTCCCTCCCTCTCCACTGAAAGGATAGCTCGCATTTCCACCCTCTCCCTCCCTCTCCAACTGAAAGGATAGCTCGCATTTCCACCCTCTCCCTCCCTCTCCAACTGAAAGGATAGCTCGCATTTCCACCCTCTCCCTCCGTCTCCAACTGAAAGGATAGCTCGCATTTCCACCCTCTCCCTCCGCCCTGTCTCCAACTGCAAGGATAGCTCGCATTTCCACCCTCTCTCCCTGGTCTCCAACTGAAAGGATAGCTCGCATTTCCACCCTCTCCCTCCGCCTTCTGCGCACCCCCCCCCCCCCCACTCCCACCTTCCTTCCTCTTCCCCCTCCCCCCCCCCCCCCCCCCCCCCCTCCCCCCCGTCCACTCTACCACTCTGGCGACGAGCGTGGCACTCATAGTCTCTAATCCTGTTACTTCACCGCGGTGCGGTCTTTGGAGGGGGGGACAGAACGAGTACATAAGCGAGACAGCGGTGAAAGACTGCGCCGTCCCTTGGGAAAGAACTCATGAAGCGAGAGTGATGAGGTGGGACAAGCTGTGGGATTTTCTCTGGTAGATGTCTGACGAAAGTCAGCCTGTAAGGAATAGAATTGACAGGTCGTTGGATGGAATGTCCCCCCCTCCCTCCCCCTCCCTCCTCTCTCTCTCTCTCTGTGCTATGAATTAATTAGGCTAAGAGTGCAATGCACACCACCAACATTTTCCTAGGATACTTGTCAATATCGGTTATGTCTGTTTATGGCATAACAGAATGAAAGCATAACCAGGAATTTCTCAATCTACTTGTTCGTGGCATTCCATTTTCGATCACTTTTCACTACGTGAGAGAGAAGTCCATCCGTTCTATTTAGTGTTCTGTAAAATTCATATACTGATAAAACGTTCTCAATGGCCTTTACAGGAATAAGCCATCTCTCATGTTACCTCTCTTCTGGGCATCATAAGTCCTTTTTTTTTTTTTTTCCTTCTCTGTTTATGCCTTCTGTATCTGAATATTCATGGTGTCCCGCACACACGCCAATATTTGATGGCTTTAAGGACTGGTATTCCTTTCATTCATACAGAGCCACTGAAGTGCTGATCTTGCTTGCCAGTGATTTGGTTGCTGTTTGTCTGAGTTTTGAATTTCCGGGATGGATAGGATAATTACACTCTTCCATTTGTGCTTTCACAGGCAGAAAAACACACTCACCACACCACCTCCACACCCCATCCAACATACATTCTCTCTCTCTCTC
>JADBJO010003090.1:15000-17500 GCA_016801955.1 Conus betulinus
AGAGAAGGCCAGTTTGGCCGTTGGTATGGATGACACGTTACACGTAGCATGCACCTTCCCCGAAGTTGGAGTATGGCTGCCTTGAGGGCGGGATAACAAAAATGGCCATACACACAGAAGTGTCAGAATCTTCAAGTCGATGAAGGTAGACACTCAAAGAAAGAAAAAAGAGCAGCCCCCCCCCCCCCCCCCCCCTCTCAATCCTTTCCCTCCCTTTCATCCCTTTCTGTGTGCATTCAGCTACAATTCCATTATGTGTAACTGAGGTGAGATGTCACTAGGAAATCGTCTCATTGTGTGATTTGTGTAACTGTGGTGGAATACTATTTCCTGGACCTGATAATGTAATTCATATCCAAAGGACCAGTTCTGAAATATTTCAGATTTCCCATCGTTGTGTAATTACGTATTTCAACGGCAGACCACTGTTTGGACCTAACTCTTGTTTTCCTGTATCACATTGTGACAGAACGCGCCTCCACTATTAACTTTGTACTGGGATTTTTGCTGCCCGAATTGGGGTGCTGAGTTTTTAAAAAATGTAAAAAAAAAAAAAAAAAAAAAAAAGAAAGCTAATGAATAGGGGGGTTGTGAAAATATTTTTATGGCTCACCACTAGAACAGCCGATTTTACCTGGAAAACACACCTACGTCAGTGAAATAGGTGATAGGCAGGCAATACAACACCCATCAACTTTATAGCACCTACCTTTTTGGTGGCAAGTGGTCAGGTTCACCATCTGAAAAGAACTGATGGGTGTTGTGAGGGGTTAGTAGTTATACAGATAGCTAGGAATATATGTGAAATTTTTGCAACGCTTTTAAGTCACAAAATATTTATATAGCAGGAAAGAAATTAACAGATCAGAATCATTCCATATTTACTGAAAAAGTATTGGAATGCATGCGTTTTGATCTGCATGAGTTTCTGAGAAAAAAAATTCCTACGACGGATAATATTTCTAACTATATGCAGGTGTTTGTAGGAAGGAAGAAAGACAGGCATCACAACACAAAACAACACTCAAACATTCTTGTTGTACTCACCATAAATTATGGTTCCAGAAGTAGCGAATTCTCCAATCTTCAATTTGGGAATTCAGCCGTCATTTTTGACTATCATTGACCTGCAATCCGTACATAATCCAAATGTGGTCACACACAAAGAACACAGTGACTTGAAATGTTCTTGCTTTTTAACACTTTTGTCACACACACAACACTGACGTGAAATTTTCTTTCCGTTTTGCACTTTTCTCACATGCACAAACTTCAGCAATTTCGTGTGTGGACACTTGTAATCACTTAGTCAACTCCAAAGCAGTCTGTACAAGACAAAAATGACAAAAGTCCAGTCCTTGCTGTAGTCCAGTATCAGGTGTACTGCTAAGATGAGTATGTAGGTACCTACTCAATGCTGGTGAACAGAATAAAACCATTCGTTCGTGAGCGACGTTCGATTCGAGAGGACACGGATTGCACGTGCTGAATTTGACCGTCGGTGTGACGACAGCAGACGCCCGGACAAGCTGGCTACAATAGAAAAAGAACAAAAGCGAGCTACTAAAATCCTGAAAGAGTGTAATTTTTATTCTTTCTGCGTACGCAGGCTGATAACTCCTGCGGACACTGCCTGTATAGACAGGCAGTGGAGTTTTGTGTGTGTGTGTGTGTGTGTGTGTTTTATCCCCCGCCCATTAAGGCATACTCCATCTTCGGGGAAGGTGCATGCTATGTGTAACGTGTCAGCCATACCAAGCGGACTTAGTGCTTTCGGAGCAAAGAATTTTGGTAGTGTCTGTGTGCAACGACGCATACCGTTTAACCATGGCCAGCACTTGCGCTCCGAATAACGGTAACGAAAAGGTTTGTCATTTTCAGTATCTGAATCACATTTTGAATGACTTGAACGGAGACTTGATACTTTCAGGTGATTTCAGCTGTTCACTTATCAGCGACCTAGATATAATATCCGGCACACCCCATGACAAGTTAGAAACTGAAGCTTTAGATAAAACAATAAACGTGTTAGGTTTAACTGATTTTTGGAGACTGCGTCATCCAACTGAAAAAATCGTTTACTTGGAGTAGATCAAATTCGTTTATTGCACGTCGACCAGATTATGTTTGATTCTTCTGAGGGCCATTCTACATCTTTGTTCGTCATCAGACACGTAACTGTCCCAGCTCGGATCATAAAGGTGTAGTGTTAGAATTAAACGGTGACGGTAGTTTTTTTTCGCAGTCCGGGATACTGGCTTTTTAATAAGTTATTTAAAAACAAATCATTTGTAGAAACATTAAGCAGACTCTTGGATGTCTTTGTCAAGGGGAATGAAAAGTTAAGCTGCGTTGAAAAATGGGAGTTGTGCAAAGTGGAAATCAGAAATGTTCGCATAAATCATTATCTAGTCCAAAACGGAACGAGTTCCTAACACTACAAACGCAGATAGAGGACTTGAGAAGAAGTTAATGACTGATCCTCAAATTAACAGTTACC
>JADBJO010003090.1:40000-47500 GCA_016801955.1 Conus betulinus
CACGCATGCACGCACGCACGCACTCACATGCATGCATGCACGCACGTACGAACGCGCTGGCACACGCAGGCACACAGGGAGACAGACAGTCAGACACACATACACCATACGCACACACACACATCCACACCCCCACAAACATACACCCACGTACGCACGCACACGCACGCACGCACACATGCACTCAATCACGCACCCACACAGAGACAGACAGACAGAAAAAACACACAAACAAAGCACAGACACACACAGACACAGACAGACAGACAGACAGACACACACACACGACACACACACACACACACACACACACGCACACACACACACACGCGCGCGCGCGCGCGCGTGCCCACACACGCACACACACACACACACACACACGCACGCACGCACTACTTAAACTCCCCTTTGATGCCGCAGACTAAATAATGTTGTCAAGGCAACCTCTTCATAGGCACCCCTCTCTGTCTCTCAGTCTGTCTGTGTTGTCTGTCTGTCTCTCTCTCTCTCTCTCTCTCTCTCTCTCTCTCTCTCTCTCTCTCTCTCTCTCTCTCTCGCAGGTGACAGCTCAGACCCTGCAAACTACAGACCAATCTCAATCATTTCCACTATTTCCAAACCTTTGGAAAAAAACACATACACAAACACACATTACACCATCTAAATACATACCACTTGCTTCATCCAAGACAGTCCGGGTTTCGACACAACCATTCATGCCACTCAGCCCTAATCAACCTGGTTGATGACTGGCTAAATAGCATTAACAACAACAGATATTGTGGTGTCCTATTCATTGATTTCAAAAAAAGCATTTGATGTAATAGACCATAACCTTCTTCTTAGAAAATTAAAAATTATATGGCTTATCCACAAAAACTCTTACGCTTTTTCACTCATATCTCACAAATAGACAACAATGTGTAAAAATTAATACAACTTACTCTTCATTTCAAACACTTTCCTATGGCGTACCACAAGGCTCTATCCTGGGTCCCTTACTGTTCACAATTTACATCAATGATTTACCTCTCCATATCACATCCACCTGTGAACTCTTTGCTGATGATACAACAATACATACAAATCATTCTGATTACTGTTCTTGCACAAACTTTACAAGAAAGTGCGAATGACCTCGTCAAATGGACTGAACTAAATCACATGTCGCTTCACCCTCAAAAAACTAAATCCATGCTCATCACAACCAGGCAAAAAAAGACAAAATCTAACTATTAAGTTTCCTCCTGTACATCTTAAAAATGACTCGTTGAACAGGTTAAAGACCTCAAAGTGCTAGGAATAACAATTGATAATAATATGAGTTGGCAAGCTCACATAACCTCACTATGCAAAAAAGTTTCACAGAAAATTTATCAACTCTCCAAAAATCAAACGCTTCCTCGACCTGCATTCACGCAAGCTCTTTTCCAGTCTCATATTCAATCATACATAGACTATGGATCTACTCTATGGGACTGTGCTAGCGCTAACACCCTCAAACCATTGTTAAGCCTACACAAGCGAGCTCTCAAATTAGTCCTCCTAAAAAGCAGTAGTCTTCTGGACTCGGACTATAAAAAGATTCAAGTTCTCCCCTTAAGTCTGAGATTAGAATACAACAAAGGGATCATAATGCATAAGATTGTGTCTGGGAAGGCACCCTCAACATTAGTTCACAGATTCTCAATAAATTCCTCAAGGACTCTACACAAACTACATGTCCCTGTTCCTAGATTGACTTATTCAAATCCAGTTTAACATATTCAGGTTCCCGTCAATGGAACTCGCTCCCTGAATCAACCAAGCAACGCCAATGCATATCAACCTTCAAACACCATTACTTCAACCATCTTATGTGCCAGTACTTGCATACTCCACCATAAATCCACCACCAACCACCACCACCCTCTTGCCTTATGTATGTACCTGACTATTACGAAGTGTTTTTGTACTTGAAATGCACATGCATGTTATTTGTTTAGTAAGAATGTCTTATGTGAGTACGATCGCGCGTGTGTGTGTGTGTGTGTGTGTGTGTGTGTGTGTGTGTGTGTGTGTGTTTCCTACTACCTCCTGCCCTCTTGTCATTCTATCGATACGCTTATATTCTTATGTGACTCTCTCTCTCTCTCTCTCTCTCTCTCTCTCTCTCTCTCTCTCTCTCTCTCTCTCTCTCTCTCTCTCTCTCTCTCTCTCACGGTTCGGCTTGAATAACTTGATTTATTATCCATATGGCATCCCCTCTACCCGTGGCGACTGGGCTATCATTATGCATTCCCCCCTCCATTTGTGCTTTATTTTTCCCCCCCCCCCCCCCCCCCCCCCCCCAGCTTCAAAATCGATTGTCTTGTATCTCTGGAAAATTTTTGTTTGTTTTGTTTTTTGTTATTTTTTTTATTTTTTTTTTTGTCTAAGATTGTTCTAAGATGCTAGCCTCTTATCGCACCCACCCACTCTCTCTCTCTCTCTCTCTCTCCTCTCTCTCTCTCTCTCTCTCTCTCTCTCTGCACCTTTACTCCACACTCCCTTCGCTCCTGCGTCTCTCTCTTTGTCTGTCTGTATGGCTGTCTGTCTGGTCTGTCTGTCTGTCTCTATTTTTTATTATTTTTTTTTATTTTTTTTTTTTTTTTTTTTTTTTCTAAGTTTAATCCCGTATTGTATTTGTAGTTCTAGTCACTTTTGCATGCTTCCCTTGTTACCTCATCTTATTTTATATTGTTGACCCTATTCAGGGCGAGGACTGGATGTTGTGTGTGTGTGTGTGTGTGTGTGTGTGTGTGTGTGTGTGTTTGCATAAAAGCAAGTAAATGTTCTTTTCATCAAAACACGTATTGACATATCTGTATCAACAGACTGTGCCAGTCACAATCTGCTTGAATTTCTTATACTTCTTTTTTCCACTTCTAAACATTAAACGAAATTGGAAGTAGCAAAGAAAGAAAACGTAAGAAAACTAACGGAGCATGCTGGGCCATGCTTCATCACCTAATTGCACTACGCCCCGAGAATTAAAAGACAAACAAAACAAACAAACACGCAGGAGAGGAACTACTGCCTGTTCATCATTCTCGAAAAATGATGAAAACAGATGCACGCTTTTTTTTTCCCTTGGGATTTCCTCTGGAACCAATTACCGTCATGAACTATGACCTTGTCCTATGAAACGACTCCGTATTAGCAGTTTTACTGTGTGACATAAACTGTAAAAAGCAAGGGGAAACATTAAAGCGATGTGATGGCACATTACATTTCCTGAAGACCATGTGTGTCTGGCGGTTGACCCTATTCTGAAAGCAGTCGGTTGGAGATGAAATACTTGCATCCCCACTCGTTTGTTCAAACTACCTCTGGACGAATGAGAGGGACAACACTGGATTAACACGGACACAAATGCACAAGCACACATGCACATACATACACGCGCGAACGTATACACACGTACACATGCATACCGCACATACTGCTCTTAAACATACATTTCAAAATTCGATGAACGAAGTTTAGGAAGTATGTGTGTGCGTGCGTGCGTGCGTACGTACGTACGTGTGTGTTTGTGTGTGTGTGTGTGTGTGTGTGTGTGTGTGTGTGTGTGTGTGTGTGTGTGTGTGTGTGTGTGTGTGTGTTTGCACGCGTGTGTGCTCGCGCGCGTTTGTGTACGCGCGCATTTATGCATGCAACCGAGCGTATATGTGTGTGAGTGCTTGAGTTCATGCGTGTGTGTGTTCGTGGGAATGCGTGTGTGTGTGTGTGTGTGTGTGTGTGTGTGTGTGTGTGTGTGTGTGTGTGTGTGTGTGTGTGTTTGTGTGTGTGTGTGTGTGTGCGTGCGCGCGCGCACGCACGTGCGCGTCTGTGTGTGCGTACGCGCGCGCGTGTACCTGAGCTACTATGTGTGTGAGTGTTTTGAGTTCATGCGTGCTGTGTTCGTGTGTATGCGCGTCAGTGCGTGCGTGTGTGCCTGTGTGTGTGTGTGCGCGCGTGCGTGTGTGTGTGTGTGTGTCTGTCTGTCTGTGACTGTGTGTGTGCGTGCGTGCGTGCGTGCATGCGTTGCGTGTATGTGCGTGCGTGCTTGCGTGCCCGAGTGCATGCCCACGGGCTTAAACGATGTTTGAACCGCCCCTCCTGTAGTGATCACAGTACCAACTCTTGATCGTCTGATGAACAGCAGGAACAATACAAGACAAGCCAAGAACCTTAACCGATGAATTAACATTTCATTCAGCTGGTTGCCCCTGTGACAGACGTTGCTGGCTCATCGCCATCTGATCTGACAGCAGGGCTGTTTTATGCACGCGCTGCTTGAACGGAACAGACTGTTTGTCCGGCAATTATTCACTTGTCATTTCGGACCTTTTCATTCTGGCAAGATTTCAGTACGATTAGTGTATTATAAGTGTGCTTAGTTTTACCCCTCCTGGAATCCGTCACATCAGATGACTATCTTGCCATCGTGCAATTCATCAGAGGCATGGGTGATGTTTTATTCTAGTGAAAGCTTCCGTGGACTCTCCATTTGTGACATCACACCCTGGCAAATGAGGAGCTTGTGCTCAACTCTCTTCCAGGGAAGTAAAGCTAGACTACCCAACACTCCTCTTCTGCTCTCTCCCCCCCCCCCCCCCCCCCCCCCCCTTCGAAATCCCTCCCCTCTTTGACAACTCTGAAAGTGTCCCTATCGACGGAACACATGTAAAGAAAGCATGCTGTTCCCGAAGTAGAGCAGGTAAAGGGATGGCGAAGATGATTTTGCACCTGTGCTAGTGTTGTCGACCCCTGCCCCCCCCCCCCCCCCTCCCTCCCGCGACCTCCCTTTGTCTCCATTTGCTGGTTCCCATTGGCAGTGTCTTTAACATATTTTCATTTTCTCTTTCATTTTTTATTTTGATTTTTGATTTTCCCCCCCCCCCCCCCCCCCCCCCCCATTTTTGTTATTGTTGCTTTTGTTGTTTTCTTTTAGCATAACCTAGTGTAGCATTGTATTCCGATTTCTTATTACGCCTTAACCGCATGCCTTTTATATATTTTTAGAGCATTCTTCCATATGTTTTTTTTTTTTTCCATTTTTCAGAACATTCTTTTGTATGCCTTTTCCACCATTTTTCAGAACATTCTTCTGTATGCCTTTTTCCATTTTTTAGAACATTCTTCTCTATGCCAGAGGAACTTATGCCCTTTTTGGTTTGAAGTGGGCTCCTTACTTCCTTCTTTGAAAGTGTTTATGAATTTACCAGAATGACATTTTCCCCAAGATCCTCTAGCTAACATGACCCTGATGCCACCCCACGTCCATCAGCAGGCCATCAGGATCCAGCAACAAGGCTGATGAGCTCTTCATTGAGCGAAACAGCCCCCACGTCCATCAGCAGGCCATCCGGATCCAGCAACAAGGCTGATGAGCTCTTCACTGAGCGAAACAGCCCCCACGTCCATCAGCAGGCCATCCGGATCCAGCAACAAGGCTGATGAGCTCTTCACTGAGCGAAACAGCCCCCACGTCCATCAGCAGGCCATCCGGATCCAGCAACAAGGCTGATGAGCTCTTCACTGAGCGAAACAGCCCCCACGTCCATCAGCAGGCCATCCGGATCCAGCAACAAGGCTGATGAGCTCTTCACTGAGCGAAACAGCCCCCACGTCCATCAGCAGGCCATCAGGATCCAGCAACAAGGCTGATGAGCTCTTCATTGAGCGAAACAGCTTTCGCTTCCTGGTCCCATGATTTGCACGACGGGAACACAATAAAACTGACGGAACGCTCACTGGAGAACGTCACCCGATCATGAAGGACAATGAGTGAGAGATGTTTTAGTCGTCATACTTCTCATGCCGCTTTCCGTGGAAAGGTAGGTCTGTTTACTAAAGATGTATTTGAAATTGTAGGATCACGATGGTGGCTACATCCCCCCCGTCTGGAATTTAAAAGACATCTGGGGCGATGTTTTATCATCATATCATTTACGCGCGCATCCACACACACACACACACACACCACACACACACACACACACACACACACACACACACACACACACGCACGCACGCGCGAGCGCCGCACGCACGCACGCACACAGAAAGAGAGAGAGAGAGAGAGAGAGAGAGAGAGAGGAGAGAGAGAGAGGAGAGAGGCAGATTGACAGACAGGACAGGACACACAGACAGACAGACAGAGACAGACAGCAGAGAGAGAGAGAGAGAGAGAGAGAGAGAAGAGAGAGAGAGAGAGGAGAGAGAGAGAGAGAGAGAGAGAGAGAGAGAGAGGGAGAGAGAGAGGATGGACTTACAGTAAAAGAAACATCTTCTTCAGACAGAGCAAAGATCCATTAAAAAGCGCCCCCCCCCCCCCCCCTCCTCCCTACCAAACCACTCAAACCCCTCAGAGACCCACTGTTACAGGCAGTGACCAGTAGAAAGCCCTACTACCGCCCCGCCTCGTTACTCTCGCTTCATGAGTTCCCTCCCCTGAAATGGTGCAGTTCCTTCACTGAAATCATTTGTACACTTTTTTTGCCCTTCACAACAGATGCACAGCTGTGGAAAAATAATAAGGTTAGAGTCGGTGGTGACTGTTTGAGTCGTCGCCAGGAGAGAGAGAGAGAGAGAGAGAGAGAGAGAGAGAGAGAGGAGAGAGAGAGAGAGAGAGAGAGAGAGAGAGAGAGAGCGACACAGAGAGTACAGAGAGAGAGAGAGATACAGAGAGAGAGAGGAGAGATACAGACAAAGAGAGAGAAAAGAAAGAGAGACAGATAGAGAGAGACAGACAGACCGACAGAGACATAGACGGACAGACAGCACAGAGAGAGGAGAGGAGAGGAGAGAGAGAGAGAGAGAGAGAGAGAGAGCAAGAGAGAGAGAGAGAGCAAGAAGACGAGAAAGACAGACAGACAGAAACAGACAGCAGAAAAAGAGAGGAGAGAGAGAGAGAGAGAGAGGAGAGAGAGAGAGAGAGAGAGGAGAGAGAGAGAGAGAGAGTGTTCATGCACGTGTACGTGTTCTTTCTTCCCTTTCTCTTTGCATACTTATCCATTTACATAAGAACCAATAACGTACGTGTAAATTCAATACTTGCTCCGCGTTCTAATATTCAAGAAGAATAAATATCCCCAAGGAGCTGGCAAACATGAGGAGACTGGTGCGGCTTCCTAGGTGATCTGAGTCATTCAATGTCCATTCAGTTAGATAACGAGGGCGGGGGGGGGGGGGGGGGGGGGGGGGGGGGTGGCAATTCTTTGGATCCTTCTTACGGAAAGATCAATGCGCCTAACCTTTCGTCCAGCTTGGGATTTGTGTAGGAATAAAAGACCAACTCGGGCAATTTTCCTATCCTCAAAACGTTCCCTCCTTCAGAAATGTAATGAGATGACACACTCAATAAAAGAAAAATGGTAAAAAAGAAGAAGAAAGACATGAGACAAACAGAACTGAGAAAACAATGTCATTAAACTTTTTTTCCCCGTGCTGATGTATATGTTCTTCCCGAAGGGGAAATGATCTTCTCCATTC
>JADBJO010003090.1:50000-55000 GCA_016801955.1 Conus betulinus
GATACATACATACACTTAGTTTTCTCCGCATTTATAGACATATGGTTTAAATTTGTCCATTTGACTAATTTTTCGACAGTTTCTTGAAGATTATTGTTAGTGTCTGAGGGTTAGAGTGACTAGAATATAGTAACGTGTCATCTGCAAACATTTCACATTTGCTTGTTACACAAAAGAGGCAAATCGTTGACATATATTGAAAATAAAAGTGGTCCCAATATAGATCCTTGTGGTATCCGTATTTCACAGGCATGAAATTTGATGATTGATTAATAACAGATACTAATTGTTTTCTTTCAGAGAGAAAAGATGAAATAAACTTAATAAAATCTGGGGTTAATCCATACCATTTTAACTTACGCAACAGTAAATCATGACTGATTACGTCAAAGGCCTTTTCAAAATCAATGAACAGAATACCTGTGAATTCATTTCATTTTACTACATAATAGACTATCTATAAGTTGTGTGAGTGCGGTCTGGCAGGAGTGATTTTGTCGGAAGCCTGATTGGTCCTCGTGAATTAGATCATTCTTTGTAAGGAAAGAATACAATGAGTTTTGTAAATGTGATTCTAAAGGTTTAGATAGAATAGACAAAATAGAGATTGGTCTATAATTACAGGGATTGGATGAATCACCGGATTTTGTAAAGGAATACTTTAGCTTGCTTAAATTTTAAGGGATAGTATTGCTTTTCTATACATAATTATACAGATAAGTAAGAGTGTCAGTAATTATTTGCAGAAGAAAGTTTTAGTATTTTGCCATCTAATTTATCTAAATCACGTGTACCTGTTTGTTTTAAGAGTGACAGACTTTTACTAACGTCTAAGACCGTCAGAAACGCGTGCGTGTGTGTGTATGGTGTGTGTGTATGTGTGTGTGCGTATGCGTGTGTGTGTATATGTGTGGTGTGTGTGTGTGTGTGTGTGTGTGTGTGTGTGTGTGTGTGTGTGTGTGTGTGTAGGAGAGAGAGAGAGAGAGGGACAGAGAGAGAGAGAGAGTAACAGAGACAGAGACAGAGAGAGGGACAGAGACAGTGACAGAGACAGAGAGAGACAAACAGAGATTTTCTTCAGACAGACTCAAGGTCAGTTGAAAGCGCCCCATGCACTCTTCCCAACCCGGCCAACTAACCCTCAGAGACCCACTGTCACAGACGCCACCCATCAGAAGCCCTGCTGCCGTCCCACCTCATTACTCTCGCTTCGTCAGTTCCTTCCCCGGGGATGGCGCAGTACTACTTCACCCCAGTCATCTGTAGACTTTTTTTTTTCTACCCTCCCAAAAGGTGCACAGCTGTGGAAACATAATAAGGTTAGAGTCTGTGACTGTTGAGGTGTCGTCGCCAGGTGGGGAGAGAGGAGAGAGGAAGAGAGAGAGAGAGAGAGAGAGAGAGAGAGAGAGAGAGAGATAGAGAGAGAGAGACAGACCAGACAGACACCGACAGACAGAGAGACAGAGGATAGAGAAAGAGACCATAGAGAGATAGAGAGAGAGAGAGAGAGAGAGAGGGAGAGAGAGAGAGAGAGAGAAGTGTGGGGCGGGAGAGGGGTTTAAAATGGGCGGAGGTGAAATGACATAGGACGAGGGCTGATCTTGGACTTCACCTGATGAAGAGGGATACACTATAGGCAAATAAGACACGATCTTCGCTGTGTATTCTCATATCACAGGATGCGTCACACCCCATGCATCTGGTGGAAGCATATGAAACAGGATTCTTTAGAATGTATGTATGTATTGGGACAAGCTTCCCCCTCTCTCTCTCTCCCCTCTTTCTGTCTGTCTGTCTGTCTGTCTGTCTGTCTGTCTCTCTTTCTCCTCTCTCTCTCTGGTCAGTTTACATCATAACGTTAACAGAAAGAGTAGTTTAATCTCTATTCAGGAACGGCATGGACTTTTCTTCATTGCTTTTCAATGACTCACAGTATCAAAGCTCAAAAATGAAACTAAACTGAACAGAATGAATATGAATCGCTATCTACAATGAATCCTATAAAAATGATAATTATTGTTGGCATTTGACATTCAATTTCAGGAAAGAGCCGATCACTTTTAATGTCATGACAGGTTGTGGTTGTGCTGGTGATTGATCTATTTGATCTGTGTCTTCCATTTCCCGGTTCTATCGTATCTTGCCTCTTTTGGGAGTTGTGTGGATGGCGATGTTTCGCCGTGGTGCTGAGAATAGAGCAAAAATACAGGCACTGTTCTACACCACATTGCGTACGCGGACTGGGGGGCCGGGATAGCACAGTTGGTAGAGCGCCGGACTCGTAATCCTGGGGTTGCGGGTTCGAATCTCCGCCGGGCCGTTTCGGTACAGGAGAATTTTTCCCTCGGAGTTAACATTGGTTCTGACTCCATTCCCCACACAGTCCTTCGAATGAGACTATAAACCGAGGTTCCGTGTGTGAACGCACGCATACAACATCTTGCACACACGTAAAATCCCATCACCAACTTTCGGAAGAGAAGGCCAGTTTGGCCGTTGGTATGGGTGACACATTACACATAGCATGCACCTTTCCCGAAGTTGGAGTATAGCTGCCTTAATGGCGGGATAAAAAAAAAAAAACGGTCATACACACAAAGCCTATACAGGGGGTGTCCGCAGGAGCATCAGCCTGCGTACGCAGAAGAAGAAGAAGTATGCGGACTGCCGCAGTGCCAATAGCTGCTTCTATCAAGTAGTTCTTACGGACTCGACCAAAGTCGATTCTAGACGGACATAAACGAATGATTCCGTTCAAATTCAGAACCCAGTGGTTTCCATTAGAGTGAGTGAAAGTTTTGATACCTATGCATCAATGTCGTCCTGTTCAAACCACCTGCTTCTCCCCTTCCTCATCCATCACTCTCCCCCCCCCCCCCCCCCCACACCCCTCTGTCCTTTTGAAATTCTTGTCATTTAAGTGACCGAGGATTATTTATCTTTAACACTTTTTTTTTTTTCCAAAAAACCCCCCCTTCTATTGTCTGTTCATTTGCTTGTCTATTCCTGTCCTGCCTGAACAGGCCAGTTTGATGCACAAATAGGACCATCAATTACATATGCAGCTGAAGTGTGGTGATGAAGTGGGAATGTGGAAATCAATGAAGCGCATCCCTATGTTGTGAAACGTGTTTGTGCAGGTGCAAGTTTATTCATTCATGATATGCACTCCCCCCCCCCCCCCCCCCCCCCCCCTCCCGTGAAACCAGCAGGTACAGTTTATTTATGATAAACGTATTGAATATCAGTAAAACTATTGACGCTTTCTTTGTCATTCTTTTCATGTAGGCAACGTTTCCATGTCATGATTTTTAAGCTTGTCTTGAAAATGGGCTTCCAGTGTAAAGAGGTTTGATAAACAAAAAAAAAAACAACAACCAAAAACAAAACAAAACGAAACAAACAACAAAAAAGGGGGAGTAGAAAACGAGCAACAGTAAATCGTAGAATCCAAAATTAGACTTGATGTTCGTTACTTTAAACAGATATGATAAACATGTATTGAACATAAAGAAATATCGGGGTTGGCTTTTATACCTTAAATGCATTTAACCTGAACACTTTCTGACAGTTATTACAAAGGCACAGACTAACTTTTTTTTTTTTTTTTTTTTGGCTGTCCCATCTACTGTGCCACCTCAGTGGCATTTGCACCGACGCCGCCCAGTCTGACCCCATGTCCACAGCCACAGCCCCGATACCAGCAATCTACAGGGAGCAGTCCATGTCAAGCTGTCAAGAGGCAACCCACCAGAGGAGACACTGCACTGCTGCCGAGTCACTTCGGTGGTGTTAAGTGGATCTTCTGATCCACCATACGCAGGATACCACCTGCTAAGCTCCCTACTGACGACAATAACTGCACTGTCGTGGAGCCGGTGTGAGCGAGCTTTCCCTTCAGACAGCGTCACCACGTTTATCCAATGACAGCCCCAATAATCTGGCCGATACCGGTGACCCCGATGGAATCAAACCAATTCCACAGACGTGGAGAGGACATCGACACTGAGGTCACCATGAGAGCAGGACATGAAGGACCAGAGAACTCAAGACTTTTTCTGTGCTGATCAATGAGAATGGGGATGATGAAGAAGAGGCTACGGGTGCCCATTCTGGTCTGAAACTTTCACGATATATCCTGGCGTCGACCAAGCCCAAGAGATACTGACATCTGCAGTGCTGGTCAGGAACTGTGAGCAAAAACTCTCAGAGACCCATCCACTAAGTGGTTGAAACTCGACTGTGTGGCCCAGTCTTCCCAATAATTAAGCTCCTAGCACACTAAACTCTGGTTAGGGACCAGTCGAGGCAGAAAAAAAAAAATCGCATGTGGGATTGGAATGGAACCTACGACCTCCCGGCCGGGAGTCCGTGAAGCTAATCACTTCACTATGTGTGGCACAGAGTAACTTCTTCAAGATTAGGCTACGTACGTTGTGTGTTCTTGTTGATAAACAGACCGTGCCGATCCGGAACATCCACAGGCCCACCACGCCATTGGAACCCAGTGTTGATGACGAGAGCAACTCCTCATTCTGATATGAGACGAAGTGCGGTAAAAAATGATTATTTTCTAGCTTGGATGTGTGTAAAAGAAATGATGCTGCTTGCTTCCCCCTCCATCGTTGGACAATGAAACTGTCATCAGCCCAGTCGCTAGGTTTATATCAGAAGAGAACAAATAAGACATACTACAAGACAGCAACAATAAAAGACACTTTATGGGCTCAACAGCGACGTGACGTCCTAGTAGTGCGTATGTTGCCTGCAGATCCGATCAACGTGACATTTGATGAAAGAGTGGACAGTGGACAATATTCATAGTACTCTCGTATAATGATCACCTTTTTTTTTTTTTAAAGTCGTCTGATATTACGCTACTGCAGAGTTAAGAAATTTTTTTTTTTTTTTTAATATAAAACTCTTCATCACGATTCTTGGTTGTATGTGGTGGAGACGACTTATCGCATGTGACCGTTAAAAAAAAAAGACATTGTGTT
>JADBJO010003090.1:72500-75000 GCA_016801955.1 Conus betulinus
TGACGCAAACACTCTGGACTTGAACATTAGCGCAATGTACTGGCATGTGTGTTTCGTTCTCACGCCACGTTTGATCAGATATACCATACAGAAGCCAGCCTCAGCCCGTCCGCCGACACGCCAGACACAGAAGCTATGAAATGCAGGGGTAATACTTGTTTGTTTGTTTGGGCAGGCACTATATACTGGGAAGTGTGGCAAGCGACACAAAGATAAAAATGCTTCAAATCTGCTTCTCTGGGGGTTCATTGTTGTTGTTGTTGTTGTTGTTGTTGTTTTATGGTTATGGCTGTGTTTTGCTCCATAAAAAGTGTTTGTTTACATTGTGGCATATCATTTCGTTTAGCCGTGTCAGAAAACGTACGCCTAGTGCTCTCTCTTTTCATTCATTTATCAAAACGTGCTAACTGCCACCCATATATTCACGCCTACTTTATTTTTCAGTAAGAGTCGAGTGGAGGAAGTTCTGAACACATCATAAAAAAACATCACCAGTGGTACTGTTTTGGAACGACTGCTGGAACTTCACTTCAAATGTATGTTTTTCAGAAAGAGATGACGAAATCGCTTTTTTTGTCGCATTTTATGAAACGCCTATTTCAAAACGTCATTGGGTTACTGGAAATATTATGAAAACAAAATTCTGTTTCTGTGCAAAAACTAGCGCCTACCTTCAAGCTCTTCATTGCTGCATTACAGTTCCCAGTTGATGATTCACTAAAATGAAGAGGTTCAAAATGAAATTACGATTTCACAGAATAACAAAAACTTCGAAGACCGTATGATGACCTTCATCTGGAGTAGTCCTTTATTTTGATTTTAGTGCTGTCCATTTCTTTTCTTTTTCTTTTTTTTTTTTTTTTTGTTTTTTGCGCACGCCAAAGTGTAGACTTGGAGAATATTGACCAGTCAATCATCCGCCTCTGCTGGAACGCGCACGGGACGTAAGTGTCAATAATACGCCTACGCCTGTTATTTTCTGAACTAGGTATTGGACTAAAACAATCGATTCAGTACCTCTGACTTTCCAGTCAAATAAGGTTCGTTATGGTGCCGAGGTAGCAGCACGGAACAAATCCCGGTATTATGACATACTTTTCGTCTCTATCTTTCCATACTATTTTGTTTAAGGGGGAGGACATTGGGGTGGAGCGGCGGGTAGGTGGTAAACGAGGGTAGCACAGTCTATTAGGAAGTTTAGTGCGGTATGCAAAATTCTACGTGAATCTCAGACTAGGTTTCCATCCCATCTTGTAGCCAGACGATTCAACAAATGGCCCTTCGTTTTTGATTCGGTATCTGTCTCTCTACGCCAGAGATTCCTTGTGCAATCGTAGCCTTTTTTCATTTTACTGCCACGTAGCGTTTTTGTCAAACGTCTCCCAAAGCTGTTTTTACTCTGTGTATGGCGTCACAGTCTCGCACTTTAGTGAGTGGCCGCTGATGTCATCTCGTCTTCTGGTTTTGGCCTAACGGGTTCCTGACCACTGGACTTGAACTGGACTTGGAGGTTTTCATGCGAATCATATCATGTGACAGAGTTTTGTGCGGCGATTGCCTGTAACCTCAGAATCTTGCTGTTACACGTATGGTCGCCCTTCTCACAAACAAAAGATAACATATAATCCACAGGAGAGTGGTTGTGGCAGGCTAAATGAGGCAATGATTGATTGAAAAAAAAAAGAAGAGAAAAACAAACAAAAAAGAGAACAAACCTGCACAACGTGAAGTTTTATAACCCGCGGAACTGCAGAATATTGCCATGAGCATGGGGCATGAAGATAACTATGTATCAGTAGAGTGATACCCGGAGTGTTAATCTTGTGAGGGCTTCGTTCGGCAGCAGCCGACGCCCACCCTGATTGGGTGGCCTGTGTTCTTTTAGGGAAAGACTGAAGCCAGTTCAGGGTCGTGCCTTATTGCGGCTAGCTCAGATTTCTTGACTTCTATTACATTGATATTGATTCCCAGTCCCTTGTGCAAGTAGACTGTGAAGCTGAAAAAGGTTTACTCTAAGATATAAAAAAAAAATACTCCATTCTTTGTGTAATGTTTCAAAAAGTAAGCGGAGATTTCTGTTTGGTTTCATTATGTTGTTGTCTAAATTGGTTTGGCATAGCAAAAGAAATTAAGAAAAAAAAAAAAAAAACGCATCACAGGAATGAACAGTAAATAACTCAATGAGTGCGTTACAAATTCCGTGGTTTGAAATACTTTTAGGTTTGAATACACGTCTGTAACGGATTATTTTTGTTTTATCGTACACACCGCCAGCTTGTCCACGAATAATTCATCACCACACAACAAAGTCTCAAATTTTTGTAGTTCATTTTTTGGTTGGATGTTAATGTCAGTTATGTTTTTTCTCATAGCGTTCATGTGTCACAGATTACATCTTACAGACCCCTCTTACCAGAACAGACGGCTACATGATTATCCCACTTTTTGTATTATTTCTGGAACGTTTTAAAATCAGTTTTTCAATTCACGTTACGACTAT
>JADBJO010003090.1:77500-87500 GCA_016801955.1 Conus betulinus
TGTCAATTCAAGGCCTTCAGTCAGACATCGTGGACCACAGACATGGTGAATGGTGTATCAAGGCCTTCAGTCTTCAGACATCGTGGACACAGGCATGGTGAATGGTGTATCAAAGGCCCTCAGTCAGACATCGTGGACACAGGACATGGTGAATGGTGTATTCAAGGCCTTCAGTCAGACATCGTGGACACAGACATGGTGAATGGGTGTATTCAAGGCCCAGACATGGTGAATGGGGACATCAAGGCGTGGAGACATCGTGGGACACAGGCATGGTGAATGGTGTATTCAAGGCCCTCAGGCAGTCAGACATCGTGGACACAGACATGGTGAATGGTGTGGTGAATGGTGTATTCAAGGCCTTCAGTCAGACATCGTGGACACAGGCATGGTGAATGGTGTATTCAAGGCCTTCAGTCAGACATCGTGGACACAGGCATGGTGAATGGTGTATTCAAGGCCTTCAGGTCAGACATCGTGGACACAGACATGGTGAATGGGTGTATGGTCATTCAAGGCCCATCGTCGTCGTCACGACGTCGACGACGACGACGAAGAAGAAGAAGAAGAAGGCAAAGAGCTAACGTAAGGAGAGAGAAAGAACAATCACTAATGAGGTCCTGAAAAAGGTGCGGGATATGTATGTGGTATGGGGAGTAGGAGAATGAGGGTTACAACATATGTACAGTGCAGCAGATCACGAAGGCCTTATCAGCACTACAAAGAAAATAGATCAACAAATGCAAACTCCACAGATACTTTTCAAGACTTGGCAACAGGAATGGAACGCATACCCACACTGGTAATTAACTCTATTAAGCCCGTCCAGACTTACCAGAATCCATCCATTTGTCACAAAAAACATTGTAAGGAGCAGAAGAAGAAAAAAAAGCGGGAAAAAAACAATATGAAAAGAAAAAAAAAATCAAGAAGTAATCCATGCACACTTGTAAGACAACTTTCTAGTTCTTTCTTTTTTTTTTTTTTTTGTCTCCTCAATGACCCACACTAGACGAAATCGATGCGCGGTAATTTTGTTCAATTATTGGCTTGGTGTTCACTTTTAATGAGGGGTATTATATTGGATCAGCACTATAGCTCATTTGCCTTTCCGGTTATACGTGTTTTTGACGCACAGTGCACTTTGCACTCGAACACTTCCGCAAAGAACTCACATGTCTTTCTTTCTCGCGCCACATTTTAACAGATTAACCGAGTAGCAACCAGCTAAAAGATGTGGAAGCCATAAAACGCTGGATGAATACTTTTTAATATACACTGGGACATGTGGCAAGAAACAGATAAAAATACACTGGGACATGTGGCAAGAAACATAGATAAAATTGCTTAGGAATTACCTGAGGAACCTTTTCTTTTTATAGAGTAAACAAGGTGCTTTGTTTTATGTCGCAGAAGTAAGTAATTTGATTTTTATTTTGGCACGTCTTATGACTTACTTTTACCAGAAAAACGTCCCTCTGTTGTTCTGTTTTTAGTTGTTCAGCCAAAAGCGATAATTTGCGCCCATATTTGCACCTACTTCTACTTCCTCTTTCTTTTCTTCTTCTTCTTTCTTCTTCTTCTTCTTTCTTCTTCAAGTCAAGTCAAGTAAACTTTATTATCTCAATTTGAGAAATTAATTTGTGGTCACACACACATTCACAGCAAATAAACCATAATAATTTAGCCACATTACCCATTTTCTAACATATGGACATACATTCATATAGAGGAATTTGGATTTCAATTAAACATCTTCTCGGTTCATGAAATCAATGGACAGGGGGGATAAAACTTTGTTTAAATCTGACACTTCTGCATTTAACCGATCGATATCTTCGTCCCTGACTGAAGAAGGTCATACTGATTTGCAAGAACGTGGGTCTGGTCACACGTAATCTTCTTTCGCTTACAAAACAACACGGCACCTGTATAGCTCACTCAGACTTTTTTGTCTCTCACCAACGATTTTTCTCCCCACGTTCACCACTTTCTCAAGCACATTTCTGCTCTTCACAGTCAACCCACCATACCAACACATAAATGAGAAAGTTAGAACAGATTCCAGGAAGCATAAAATAAAATGTCCGAAGAATGTCAGTATTCACATGAAATGATCGCAGCTTGCGAAGACAATATAATCTGGTTTGACATTTTTTTTGTGGACATACTCAACATGGGATTTAAAATTCAGCTTATTATCTATAAAAGTTCCTAAATATTTGTATGATTCAACACGTTCTACTTCAGCACCTTTGATAAAAAGTGGTGGTACAGCTTTTGGATTCTTTCTAAAAATCAGTCAACATTTCTTTCGTTTTTGTTACATTCAGATCAAGAAGATAGTTATGATCGCACCAGTCAACAAATCTTTGAACCTCCTTGAAGTAAACAGAATCAGAGTTGGAAAGATCCACAAGTGCTGAGTCATCTGAATATTTAATGTACAAAGTTGAATCACTTCCTGAACAATCATTTGTGTACAGAGTAAAAAGCACTGGTGATAAAACAGTACCCTGGGGTGCGCCAGTTGAAATGACTCTGGAAGACGAAACAAACACTTTGATATCGAAACAGACTGTGTCCTCTGTGTAAGAAAATCAATTATCCAAAGAATGAGCTTGTGACCCACATTTATGTTAATGAGTTTCTTTGCCATCAGATGTGGTTGTATGGTGTTGAATGCTAATGAGAAATCAATAAAGAGAATGCGTACAAAGGAGACAGGTTTTTCGAGGTGTGAAAAAAGCATGATGGAGAAGTGTGAGTGTGGCATCATCCGTTGATCTGTTCTGTTGGTATGCGAACTGAAACGGGTCTTGGTACTGTGTAGTATCTTTTAAAACAGAACAGAGGACAAATTTTTTCAAGACATTTCATTGCAACAGATGTGAGGGCAACTGGTCGGTAATCATTTAAACAGCTTGGGTTGCGTTTTTTGGGAACAGGACATACAGTGGCATTTTTCCATAAAACAGGAATTATACATTCTCTAAGTGACCAGGTAAACAAACGACTGTAAACATAGGAGAGCTGAGAAGCACACACCTTCAACAATTTTCCACAGATATTATCAGGGCCCATTGCCTTTCTCACATTTAAACGTTTGAAAAAAAAAACTGAACATCATTTTCCTCAATCACAACAGAATCACTTCCATCAACATCGTTTCGTTTTTAACATTGCTTTGGAGTTCTTCCTTCACTTCCTTTAATTCTTTACTAAAATCTTTATCATCAAATCTACAGTAAAAATCGTTCAGCTTTTCTGCAAATTGCTTCTGTTCTTTTGCTGTTTTTTTTGTTACTAATATTTGGTTTAAACATTTCCTGAACCTGATAAAACCTTTATTCCTTTCCATGCATCTCTCGCATATTTCCTTTCTGGAACATGTTTTCAACTTTTCTCTTGTAAGCTCTCTTTGATTCTTCAATCTCCGTTTGCAGTTTCTTTTGTACAACCTTACGATCACTTTTATTGCCTGATTGAAAAGCTCTTTTTTTTCTCATTTAGAGTTATTTTCAGAGATTTTGTAACCCAAGTTTGTTGTTGGGAAATATTTTGATAGTTTTAGTAGGTGCAATCATGTGTTCACAGAAAGAAATGTAGCTGGAAATAACATCGGTGGCTTCGTTAATGTCAAAACTAGAATTCAAAAACAAATTCCAATCTGTACATTCAAAACAAGCCTGTAGTTCATCAACACTTTCTTGTGTCCGACACTGCACTTGCTTTTTAGTGATAGGTTGTGTTTTCACTTTTGGTCTGTAAGCTGGCAAGAGATGAATGGCATTGTGATCAGACTGACCAACAGGGGGGAGCTGAACACACTTGTATGCAGATGGTATATTACAGTAGCATAAATCAAGTATTTTATCCTTTCTTGTAAATCATGACACATACTGTTTTAAAAGAAGGCAGGCTTGAATTGAGGTCACAGTCATTAAAAATCTCCGAGGATAAAGCACGGTGCGTCGGGTGACATGGCCTGCAGAGCGTGAACAGAGTCCGTGATTTCTGCAGTTGCACGTACAGTATTTGCGGATGGTGGCACGTAAAACAACAGTCATGTTCTTCTTCTTTCTTCTTCTCTTCCTCCTTTTTCCTCTTCTTCTTCTTCTTCTTCTCTATCTCTATTTGTTAAAAGTTGGATTAAAAAGGTAAGCATAAAATCAACAGCGCTGTTTCTTGCTGGTGCAGTCGTCAGGATATGGGAGGGGGGTGTGTGTGTGTGTGTGTGTGGGGGGGGGGGGGGGGGGGGTCAGTGTTGTCAGTGTCTTTATAGGTGTTTGCTTTTTTGCCGTCACGTGCAGTCAGTGTTTTTCATGTGTTTTTTTTATTTCTGTCTGATAGGAACTTCCATTTGTGTCTGCAATTGTTAACCATTTCTATCCTGGTGTTAGGGTTGCTAATTGTGGTTTGCATAATATCATATATTTTTCTGTTAGACATAAATAACATCTTTTTGAAATGTTATTATATGATGCAGCTCTTTTTAGATTTTCCAGGATATGTTGTAGTCTACTTTTTATCTTTGAGTTTCCAAATATTTACTCAATTCTGTTTGATTTTTGTATCATTCATTATTAAATGACTGTTTATGATTTGCATATCTAGTTTTAAATTGGTTTTCGGTTCGGTGATACCTATATATGTTTCTTCAGCGTTCTCTGATGTTACAGTGGCTTGGTATACAATATTGCTGTGGCGCCGTGGCGAAGTGGTTAGCGTCGCGGACTCCGGCTGGGAGGTCGTGGGTTCGATTCCCATCAGAAGTCATGTGGGTTTTTCTGCCCCGACCCGGCTCCTACCCACAGTTGAGAGAGTTTGCTGCGGACTCAGTTGGGAAGACTGGGGACCACACAGTCGAGTTTCATCCACTTAATGGATGCGTTTCTGAGAGTGTTGCTCAAATTTTCTGACCAACACTGCAGGTGCCTGTATCTCTCGGGCCTGGTTGACGCCGGGATATATTATGAAAGGAAGCCTAGAGTACAGCCCTGTCATGTAGTCTCAGACCGAAATGGAAATCCTAGTAGCATCATCTTAATCACCCTCATTCTCATCGATCAGCATAAAAAAGTCTCAAGTTCTGTGGCTCTTCATGCCCTGCTCTCATGGTGACCTCAATTTCGATGTCCTCTCTACGTCTGTGGCCTTGGTTTGGTTCCGTCGGGGTCACCGGTACCGGCGGGTCCATGGGGGCTGTCGTTGGACGGACGTGGTGGCGCCCTCCGAGGGAGAGCTCACTCACGCCGGTTCCGCGACTAAGCAATTATTGTCGTCAGTAGGGGGCTTAGTAGGGTGGTGTCCTGCGCATGTTAGATCAGAACAGGCGCCACTGAACACCACCGAAGTGACTCGGCAGCAGTGCAGTGTCTCCTCCGGATGGGTTGCCTCTTGACGGCTTGACACTGACTTCTCCCTGTGGATTGCCGGTGCGGCGGGGGCCGACCGGGCTGTGGCTGTGGACGGGGTGTCGGAATGAGCGGCGTGGATGCACTGCCTCTGAGGTGGCGCAGAGGTTGGGACAGAAAAAAAAATTGCTGTGGAGGCATTTATTGTGTAGAGGCACTGTTCTTTCTTGGTACAATTGCAAGATTTCCTTTCTTCACCCTCGTTTGTCTCTGTATGCTTTTCATTTTGTTTGGTTGAATCAATGATGTTTTTTGAGATTCGGCATACATGAGTATGATAATTTGACGTTGTGCCTGTTAATTATCTTGAACAGCTTGTGCTCTTTTGGGAAAGAAGATGTCAGAATTTTAAAGAATTCTTTCCCTACGTTTGTTTTAACTCTTCCATCGTATGGGGGGTTGTACCATATGATTTTCCTTTTCTGTTCTTCTTGTGTCTTCTCATATCATATCCTGGATCATAGTGTAACTTATAGTTGTAGCCACTTTGGTGTAACGCTTCTTGGTACTCAGTTGCAGTGTTATTAAATACTGTTTCATCACATGACAGATTAGATAGTCTCTTGTTTATGGCCCTCTAGGTATTGTTTTCAGTATGGAAGGTGGGTGATTACTTCTGATGTTTACATAAACAGGTGTGTCATTTGGTTTTTATATGGTTTAAATATGTGTTGGTTGTCTAACGTAATGTCGAAATAATTCACTATCTTTTTGTTTGCTTGTGTGGTGATTTTTAAATTTTGAGCATGGAAGATTTTTGCACAATTCTTTTTTCTTATATATATATATATATATATATATATATATATATAGAGATAGAGAGAGAGAGAGAGAGAGAGAGAGAGAGAGAGAGAGAGAATAGAGATATATATATATATATATATATATATAGAGAGAGAGAGAGAGAGAGAGAGAGAGAGAGAGAGATTGATAGAGAGAGAAAGACAGAGAGAGAGAGACAGACAGAGACAGAGAGAGGGAGAGAGAGAGAGGGAGATTTCAGTAGGACTGTTGATGGAGAATTGTAGAGGGAGGAAAGCTTGTAAGACTATCCATTGGGCTGTGCCATCTTTAAATGATCGCTGGAAATCTACATCAATATCTGATCTTCATAAGCAAAGACAGAAGTACCTTTTTTTTTTTTTTCGCATTTTATGTGACACCTATTGCAAAACTTTACATAGTTACTACTAAACTACTACGAAATTGAATTTCATTTGTGCGCTAAAACTATGTTCCTACCAGTTCAGTTCTCGATTGCTGCACTATAGTTCTCAGGCGACGACGACTTAACAAACAAGAAAAGGTTGAAATATTTTACATAATAAAAAAAAACATTCGAGGACCGTATGATGACCCTCAACTGGAATAATTCCTTAATTTGCTTTTAGTACTCTCCTTGTGCGCGAGCGTGTGTGTGCGCGCGCGCGCGTGTGTGTATGTGTGTGTGTGTGTGTGTGTGTGCGCGCGTGCGTGTGTGTGTGTGTGTGTGTGTGTGTGTGTGTGTGTGTGTGTGTGTGTGTGTGTGTGTGCGAGCGCACGCGCGCGGGTGTGTGTGTGTGTGTGTGTGTGTGTGTGTGTGTGTGTGTGTGTGTGTGTGTGTGCGCGCGCGCGCCTGCGTGCGTGCGTGCCTGCGTGCGTGCCATGTGTGTGTGTGTGTGTGTGTGTGTGTGTGTGTGTGTGTGCATCAACGTGTGAACTTATAGAATATTGACCAGTCAGTCACCTGTCTCAGCCGGGACGCCTGCACGACGTACGTGTCAATATTCCGCCTGTTATTTTCTGAAAAATATCTCTCAGACTAAACGATCGATTCGGCATCTCTGACTTTCCGGTCAAATTAGGATCGTTACACTGCCAGGGTAGCGGCACCGAACAAATCCCAGCATTATGGCATCATTATGACATACTTCGGTTTGTCTCTGCCCACCATCTTGTCTCGGAGAAAGAATACAGGGGTGGATCGGCGGGTAGATGGCAGACAAGGGTAGCACAGTCTGTTAAGAAATTTAGCGCAGTAAGAAAAAATAGCGTGTGGATCTGAGACTCAGTTTTCAACCTGGTTATGCAACCAAACGGCTCAAAATATGGCTCTTCGTTTAGGCTACGATATTTGGCTCTTGACGATAGTTTTTCGCCCTGTCCAATCGTGGCTTATTCGTTTAACTGCCTAAAAGGTTTTCGCAGAGTATCCCCCATTCATTCTCTGTATGACGTCATGGACTCGCACTTTAGTGAGTGGGGTGCTGCTGGGTTCAACTATTCTTCTGTTCTAAGCCAAAGTTTCATGACCATTGGATTTGAACCTGATATGGAGGCCTTCATCCAAATCATATGATGTGGTGTAGTTTTGTGTGGAGTGTCGCCTGAAACCACGGGAATCTTTCCATGAAATGTAAGGTTAAGGTCATGTCTGTGACGACTAATAACACAGAAGACTGGTTGTGAGAACCTGTGGCCAACACCCACCCAGGTTCGAGTGCCCTATGCTCTTTTAAAGGAAGACGGAAACTACTCAGTCTGTGGACGCGTCCTTGAGAGCGGTCATTGAACACATTTTGGGGGAGCGTGGCTCCGATTTCCTGACCACCATTGCGTTGATGCTGATCCCGAGTCCATGTACAGACACTGCAATACTTGCACTGTAAAGCCAGAAAAGATTCACACTATGAAACAAAGTACTCGATACACTGTAAAATTTCTCAATGTATACGCGTAGATGCTATTGGGTTTCATAACAGAACAGAATGGCGTTGCGCTTGTGCAGAACTTAAAAAGCACAGGAATGAAAGAAGGGGAACAAATCTGTAATTTGTACACCGCAACTTTCTCTACCTGAAATACTTCTAGGTCTGGATAACGTTCGCAAAAGATTCTTTTTTTTTATTAGACTTTCCCATTACTCACCCTTCGCAAGCCACTTAGCTAAAATGATTACAAAATTAAGTTTGAGCCATGGAAGACCAATTAAAGATTTGGTGTGTGCCTGTGTAAGACTTATTTCGGTGCGCCTCCACTGCCCAACTTTAAAATGAAAGCCATTTTTTTTTTCAGGAAATGTGCGTTACAGACCATATAATCTCAGTTTGAAGAAGCAAGATTTTTACATTAGATCTGTAAAACAAGTTAGAGTGTGTGCCAACGTGCCAGTTACTAAGTGGAAGTGAATACTTGATTTCACTTGTTCATCGTCCACCCTCCTGTGTTACCATGAGACGTCAAAAGAAAACTACTGAACTAATTGCAGGTTTCCATATCTCTGTAGCCTGTTGATGCCAGTGTGTGTTACACAGAAATTGTACACTACAGTCCTGTTTTGTATACTCAGACCACAATAAACATTCAAAACATCACCAGCCGCCGTGGCGAGGTGGATAGCGTCGAGGACTCCCGGCTGGGAGGTCGTAGGTTCGATTCCCATCAGAGTCATGAGGGAATTTTCTGCCCCGAAAGGTTCCTAACCAAGAGCTGAGATTGCTACGGGCTCAGTTGGGAAGACTGGGGCCACACACTCGAGTTTCATCCACTTTATGGATGCGCCTCTTGAGTTTGTTTCTCAAAATTTCCTGACCAACACTGCAGGTCTCTGAACCTCTCGGGTCTGGTTGGCGCCGGGATATATTATGAAAAGAACGTAAAGTACAGCTCTGTCATGCAGTCTAAGACCAGAATGGAAAATTCGTAGCATCACCTTCATCATCCTCATTCTCATCGATCAGCATAAAAAAAGTCTCAAATTATGTGGCCCTTCATGCCCTGCTCTCATGGGATGACCTCCATTCCACTCCACGTCTATGATCACCGTTTTTTAACGAGTCCATGGGGGCTTTCGTTAGACGGACGTGGAGGCGCCCTCCGGAGGGAGAGCTCACTCACGCCGGCCGGCTCCGCGACTAAACAATTATTGCTGTGAGCAGGGGACTTAGTAGGTGGTGTCCTGCATATGTTGGATCAGACCAGGCGCCACTGAACACCACCGAAGTGACTCGGCGGCAGTGCAGTGTCTCTCCAGGTGGGCTGCCTCTCTCTCTCTCTCTCTCTGTGTGTGTGTGTGTGTGTGTGTGTGTGTGTGTGTGTGTGTGTGTGTGTGTGTGTGTGTGTGTGTGACTCTGTCTGTCTGTCTGTCTCTCTCTCATTGATACTGATTATCTCGCTGCAAGGATTTCTTCGTGTCTTCCTTGCAGTCTCCTTTTTTCACTATAGGGACAGCCTTCAGGGGGAATAGGCCGGTTTGTGAGACGAGCTGTACGTTCTCTCTCGCTCTCTCTCTCTCTCTCTCTCTTATTTTTATGTTCCTCTCTCTCTCTCTCTCTCTCTTCTCTCGCACGTCTGGTATCATCCTTGCTTTATTTTTATTTCCTCGTCTTCGTTCGCGCACGATGGTATTCCCGCAAGATATTCCGGGTTTCAAGGATGGTTCCCTTCTCCGGGCCTCTCCTTCTTTTTTTTTTTTTTTAATCTTTTTTTTTTTTTTTTTTGGTATAACCCTTGTATCTTTTTTGTTAACACAGTGTGAGAGTGTCACTACACCAAACACTAGTACAAAAATAAGCCCTAACGCGCTGTAACAAACGCCAAATCTG